>ML210599.1:0-12219 GCA_004369085.1 Coprinopsis marcescibilis | reverse complement strand
AAGGATCTCAGCTCAATGGCCAATGTTATGCAGAACAAATTATTTGGTATGGTATACCACGGTGCTGGGACACCTTAGTGTGCAAAAAATATTGCATTTCCTCCCTCAGTTCTGGAGATAGGCAGGTAGGTCATTTTGATCGATCTCAGTATTTTCAACTATTTTGCCTCTTCCAGAGTGTTTATTAATGGTAGCTCCAAAATGACTCCTGGGAAGTGTAGATATAGTACATACAAGTAGAATAACACAAAAAACCAAGAGAAAAATGCTTTTCCCCCATACAAATAGTCAATGTTTAAAGGAGTGGTCGGTGTTTAAAGGAGCGGTCAACCCCTGTATTCGGGTGTAATTCCAGCGCATTTCAAGGTTTGTTGAACCCCACAAAACGGGTCATTGATGGAAGGTCGGAGGCATAAAGGGAGCCACTGCTTAACGGATTCAAATTTGCATAGGGACCTATTCACCACATTGCCACAAACGATTAAACGCCCAATGTTGAGGTTGGCAAGGGCAAGGCAAACGCCCGGCGGAGGGACATTCCCGCGCCATTCGGCTTGCCTTCTGTCCGGCTTGGATAAGCCTTGTACGTATGCAATGACTTCAGAGACCCAGTCGTAGCCCAGAACGCGGACATCAAGTCAACGTCAAAGGCATACCTTCTTGTTTCGGCTTTCTCTCAGCTGGCCATCTGACCACGGCATTTGGGCGCTGATCATGAGGACGCCATGTGTACATATACTTGTTTCTCAAAGAACCTTTCCCAAATGTGTTTTAAGGTCCCATCTCTCCGGCAGGGTCGCTTATAACCTTGTGATCGTTGAATTCTGACTCGGAATTATTGGATTGAATAGAACTGTTAACCCCAAGTTTGCCCATGTGTAGGGATAATATGTAAAGAATTCATAATTTCGAAGTTTGTGGGAAAGAAGTTTTCAGCGAGTCCACACCTACTTAGATAAGCTAAACTTCGGCCATGAACCTCCCTGTCAAGTGTGTGCGTTCTAAGCCTGTGTAAAGGTGACAATTCGCTATGTACGTCTAACTAGTGTCTCGTGGCACCCATATCCGCTCCAACGGTCCCAAGCCTCAATGTCGTCTACGTCTACAAGGCAAGGTTTCTTGCACTGTTCATTCTTCCTGCAATACAACTCCACAGGAACACTACAGTCCCATTTGTAACCTACATCTCACATCCGCTTCGGGGGTACACACAGATACAAATGCAGGTAAGCAAACTGGACTTCCCCCGTACGGCCAGGCGTAGGCAGATATAAATACTTCCAGGATGTAACTGTTAACCTCCAAGGTTCTCCCACCAGTGAGCTTTCGATTTCCTGCTACAATGGACACCCGAGGAGTATTCAGTACGTCCCTCTTCCTATGCCATTTTACATCAGCTGAAGCGCGACTCAGTCCTTTTCATTGTGTTCTACCTGCTCGTTATCGTGATGACCAGCGTGCGTCTGGGTCTCAGGAAGAAACGACAGCAGTTGTGGTGGGATGATTTGGGTGCATTCGTTACTTTGATCATGCTTGGGATAATCGCCGGCCTGTACATCGCGCAAACTGTTCGCACGCGACGTAAGTTTCTCCACGCCCTCGGAGGCTACTTTGATACTTTGCTCATATCCTGGTATAGAAAGTTACGGACCTGATGTTGAGAACTTCTTCGTCTGGGCCAACTACCTAACGTCTCCAACGGCAGTCTGGTGCGTCGAGTTCGTATAATCATACTAGTGTGCTTGTACTCACCTTATGCAGGGGTGCCCGATTGGCAATTGTATTGACACTCATCCGACATATCCCACCCAGTACCAGCCGTAAAACTGCGCTGGGGTCGATCGTCGTAATGGGCTTGATGTACCTGACCTCAATATTCCTAGCGTCCTTCGAGTGTGGAGTTCCTGTTTCAGCAAGTGCGAGGTGTCCATACAGCGCAAGGAATACAATCATCAACTTGACTTGTACGCTCAGTCCTATTTGATGTATTTCAACCTATTTCTGACCTTCTCTTTTTAAACCAGTCTACATTGCCTCAACAATCTGGATCGTCCTATTCCCTATTGCCCTCCTCATCCAGTATAAGGCTGCCAGCGCCCATCGCAAGTTCATTATCTGCTGCACAGTTGCCGGGCTCTGGATTATAGCAGTGGACATTGCCCACGCAGTTAACTTGTTCGCTTTTGACAAGTTTAGAAGAAGGATAGTGACGGAATTCGACGTGAATGCAATCACCGCCACCGGAAACCTTCATGTGAGTCTCTTGAGGTATGCATACAGCTCAACTCACTCAATCATCGACCGTAGATTCTGTTCCCCATAATTGCCTCCAATGCAGTCGCTTTCATTGCTCCTCTAAACCTGTTCGCAGTTTCATCGCAGCCCAGCGATAACGAATCTGTAGACTCAACTGCCAAGGCTTGAGCAGCGCAATCTGAGTCTCCCAGCTCTTTCGCTCCGTATTTAGCTTACTACTCTTACGACCACCCATTACTCTGATACGCCGTTACGTTTTACTATTACGATGCAATAAATGAATCTTTACGAGACTCACACTCGAGCGGCCATGATTCCTGCCAAATGGTGTGTGCTCGGCGCTTCTTCATTACATTGGTTCAAAGTCACGCTCGTGTCGTCGAGCCCCTGTGGCTCTCGGATTCATTAACATAACAATAGGGCTGGGGGCCTAGATGTCACTTGGCTACTCTCATCCCGCCTTGACTGATTTCCTGTGCCCACAAACGGGGCTGTAGTTCGCCTTGCCGAGAGTTTCCAACAGTCTGCTCCGTTTTAAGTGCACGTACGGGAGCCGGTGCCTGGATGACTACCTTCCCCGTTAACGGAGAGATTCAAACCCGAGAAGTGCAGCCCACATCGACAAACATTGGTTCTTTCGTAAAAGCGCTCGGTGTTCCTCACACATATCTCATCTCATAACGCCTATTCATGTTTGTGATGAACATTCGCGAAGTCTATAGTTGAGCTCATCTCACCACTGTCTTCGAGACATCTGCTATTTATTGTTTTATTATTCACAGTTCTCAGCGGGTGTACGGTACTCCGTTGATTCTTGAACGATCACTGCTACATTTCATTGCTTCATATAGCCACATGACGCTTCCTGGCTTTTAGCGGTGAGAGAGATGCTCTGTGGTCTTAAGTCGCTCTTCGGGCTTTCTAATACACCTCGTATTTATAGAACATCTAGCGCCAAGGACGGTACTTCTTCCCGTGGCGCCCATGATGGTGCCCACAAAGAGAGTCTTGTCTGCGAGCGTCACGGTAAATCGTTTACAGCGTGAGTTAGAAAGCTTAAGAAGCCCTAACTCTGTGTGCAAACAACCCGGTATACTTCCTCCTCGCTGATCACTACACACAGATCTGCCAGAATGGCTATCGATCCAATTTTTGGTGGGTGTCCTCCAGGCTCTATCTTCACTCTTCGCATGGGCGGCTTGCGACTTTACTAACACATCTCCGTTATCAGCGGCGTTCATTGCTCTCCATTATGTATCCATGCTGATCACTGTGATCCGTCTGGGCTACAGGGTGAAGCGAAGGCAGCTGTGGTGGGACGATCTTTGGGCCTTGCTTGCTATAGTGGGGACTGTGTTTATTATCATGCTCTACACAACACTGGGATTGCGCAAACTGAGTACGTCAATGCAGCTTTCACGCTCTTCTGGACTCTGGGACACGACAAACTTATCTTTGTGTAACATAGATACATTCCCTGCCCAGATGCAGTCATTCTTCACTTGGATGTCATACCTATCAAGCCCGACCGCGATGTGGTAAGTTACACAACATCGATAACGAGGAATGCAACTGTATAACCTGTTGTCCCCAGGTCTGCACGTTTATCCATCCTTCTTACAATCATCAAGGTTCTTCCTTTCGGAACTAATCGGAACGTTGCTCGAGCTTCGTTCATTGTCATGTTCTTCCTTTGGGTTGGCGTACTTTTGTCGAAGGTATTCATGTGCGGCGTCCCTGTCCCAACCAACCTCGTCTGTGATGTTCCAAGAAAGACAACAGCGCTGACGCTCACGCGTACGTTCTCTGATTCCAGTCCACTCAAAGAGATGGCGGCTTCTAACATTACACCGGTAGTCAACATCGTCTCTGTCGTTTGGCTGGTGGCGCTTCCAGCCTTCCGCTTATACCGAGTCAAGTCAGCCCTGGCATATCGGAACTTCATGGTCGCTTGCGTAACTGCTGGGCTCTGCCTCATTGCTGTCGACGTCGCACATGCTGTAAATCTAATCAACGCTGAGGCCCCTGGACGAGTTGCCAACTACCAAGCACTCAACATCTCCGGGAATTTGCAGGCAAGTGGCTTACTTCGAGTCTCAGTGTATCAGTATGCTCATGTATATCTGTTCGCAACAGGTGATCCTGTCGATGCTGGCCTCAAATATCGTCGTATTCATCACATACATGTTCTCAGTGGACTCGCCAGTGCCCCCACCTCCTGAGTTTGAGAGGAGCTCGAAGGACAGCGCTTCTATTTAGCGGCGAACTTCAGGATAATGAATCCCACCAATCTCCTGGATCAGGATGTACCCTAATGTATCTTTTTCTTTTCTGGTGTCGCACAATATGTATATGAAACAAATGTACTATTATCTAGTTGTCGACAATGTATGAATCAGCTTAGACATTTCAAATAAAAACAGTAATCGGCGCCAAAACTTGCAATCTTCACCGGACATCCACACTGCACAGACATGGTCGCGCACCATTTGTCAGTTGTATTCTCGATCCAAGTATCGACCCAAGTATTTAAGTCCAGGCTCTTCCCCTGAAAGTTGATATGTGCTACATAGCACGATTGGCACTGTCCCCGGGGCGCCCAATGTGACGCCCACAAAGGGATCTTTCAGCGTATCACCGAGTCTGTCCGGATTTTATGTACACCCTCATTGCCCCGACTCAGTCAGTGGAAGAACTCGACGGAAATCCCCTATCATAGAGGTCGAGAAGAGAGCTGGTCTTTATCCCTTGGGACTTAGAAAGCTCCGGCCCCGGCAACTTTGAGTTTAGCCTTCTAAAACCCTTGCCACCGTTATGCATGTCGATGACTACTGAGCCAAGCGTTGGATCTGCTGGCAGTGATAAATGTGCGGAGTTGAAATCTGGTCGCAAACTTAGAGCGCTTAGCTGACATTGGAATCGTAAGCTCTTCTCCTCCGTCTGGTCGGCCAAGTAACCGTCCTGCGTCCTGCTGAATTGTCAGATAACAGAGAGCCACTTCAAATTTAAAGCATGTTATCTCGGGCAGGATTACAAGTCTATGTATCCCAGTGGCCCCTAAGCTCGCCTTCGACATCGCCCGGACAGTCCAATTGACTCGATTTGGAGTGCCGCTGGAATACGAATACTAGTAGAACAGCTCTGTGGACCTCAAAGTGGGTGAAAGGTCATGTGCCAACAGGCCACTCGACATAGACTGTCCACCACATCAGCCACCATCATCTCAGTGCACCTAGGTTATCCTACACAGTCCCAGTAGTCAAACAGACAGGTCCTGGGGGGACCGAAGGCGTGAAGAACAGGGACTCGACAGTGTAAAAGAGTGCCACGGTAGCGATACGATTAGGCGCCTAAGTTACTTGCTTCCCTACAATTCAAACAACGGAGATGAACTGTGTCGATTCTTCAATACAATCTCTTTCCTTTAGCACACAAGCCTCACCTCTCAAACACAGTCTCGACGTCACGATATAAATAGATTCAAGAAAGAAGCAAGTCCCTCATAGACTGTAGGTGCGATAAGGAATGACCAGCGTACAAACAAACATACGCAAGGCGAGCGGCGATCACGAATTTCAAGCCACGACGCACGATGTAATGTCGACTCTACGACAGACATGTCAATCAAGCTTCAAGAGGTAAAGCCAAAAATATCCGAACCCCAGATCTCTATCAGATAAGTATAAGTACAGGTCAAACTTGAAACTATAGACTTGTATAGTAAGTAGTACACGCCTGACACGCCTCGGATGCCGGCTCTCCAAACAAACGTTTGCAATCTACAATAGTAACCATCGTCAACGGGGATTAGTCCCTTCGTCACTCATTCTACTACAATGAATAGTCTATATCCACTTCACAAACGGTCGACTCGAACCTCTAATCAGACCCAGCAGACCCAACACCCTGGCCCACTTTCCGTTTCCACCTCCTTCGCACATCGAACGCACTTCCCTCCCCCTCACTTCACTTCAACCCTCGAAGAACCTCAAACACCCCCGTACACAACCCTCCCATCAACAACAGTCGCAACCACCCTCGTCCCCAAAATATCATTCACGTCCACATTCATCACGTCCCGATCCAGCACCACCAGGTCCGCCTTCTTCCCTGGCTCCAGGGACCCCAAGGTCCGTTCGGTGAAAGACGCGTAGGCGGCGTCGATCGTCATCCCACGCAACGCTTGTCTGCGCGTCAGGCGCTGGTTCGGGAACCTGTAATGGCGCGCCGCGAGTTTGGTATTGTATTGCATTGGCATTTATGAATGGCGGGGTGTCGAGTTGGCGGAGTCCGAGAGTGGCGGAAGACGGAGGTTGACGGCAGACGATAACAACATACCATAGCATACGAAATGAAAGAAGACAGACACATCAGTACTGTCATACCAATTAAGTAGTCAGGAGGAGGAAGCAAAACTGTGTCTGACACTGCGAATGGAAGATGATAGAAGATGGATGACTCGGATTCGGATGTGATAGATGATAGGTGACAGATGATAGGTGGAGAGTATACGGTGTGCACAGCGTGTGACCACCCCACTGCTGTCAGTGTCACACGTCCACGGCCACGGCCACGGAGGCCAGCCGGAATTCGATCGGGAATGCGAAAGCAGGGTCGAACGATATGCGAAGGAAGATGAACGAACGATGAACGAATGACGGAACGAAATGAAATGAAAGTGAATGAATGGATGAGCTAAACCGTTCGGAAGATGAAGAACCGAGAGCCCAGAAACGGAAATTTGAAACAGGACGAGAGCGAGGGCTAGATGCCAACCCGCCCAGATGAGATCGCACGGAAGGCGCATCCCTGCCCAACCCAGATTCCATACACAATACACAATACACAAAACAGAAAAGGGAAAACGAGGAAAAGGAAGGGAGAAGGCAACGAACGAGGTCAAGCTAAACCCCCAATCCAACATCCAACACCCGCAGTGGACAAGCAGGAGAAGCAAAGCCAAAAACGAAAAAGCAAAGCGCCAACGAAACAAAAACAAAACACTCACCACCCTCCAGGCCCATGCGGACTCTTCCCATCCTTCCCAATCCTCGTAATGGCAGCATAGAATCCCGCCAGCGGGTTAATGTCGTCCACCGGGAAATCAGATCCCAAAGTCAGCCTCGCACCCGCTTCGAGCAGACTCTGGAACGGGTACAGCTGTTTCACGCGGTCCGGACCCTAGATAACGGATAGAGTTTTATAAGTTTAAATTCGGTGATAAGACCATCGGATAAAGAGCGGGCGAAACGCGTCAGTCGAACAGGGTACGGATAGCATTGGGTCGAATCAGGAACAGAATAAGCGTGGTGTGAGAACACATATGAAATCATACACTGCGCGGTGCAGATTGAGAACGGAACATGTATGTGGATGTTATGAAACGCAAAGGGCACGAGAGAGTAAATCCATGCATATCAAATGGACAAAAGGAGAGCCCTCACTGCGCTGCGGAAAGGGGTAGCAGAAGAGGAAAGGAAAACAAAGGATCTAGAAAGTCAAGAACGCGGATGCAGATGGAGGGGCTCCCCAAGCATATACACTGATCAGAGATGAGATAACCTGTACGACATTTGCTAGACATAGCCATAATGCTACAGTTGCAGACCATCCGCGCAGAGGCGTGCGTCGCCACAGACCGTACGAAGAAAAAACGAATCGAGACAACGAAAAAATGGGAAAACCAAAACCAGAATGAAAGGGCTCCAGGTTAACACCAACACAAAAATGAACGAGGAGCAAGGAACGAACAACGATAAATGAACAAAGAGGAACTAGAAAACTCACCAACCGATCCTCCCCATACCACATATCACTAATCCTAATCACCACCAAGAAATAAACGTCAGGAATCCCAGTTCACTAACCAATTGACTGGAAGGACACGTACGCATGCGATGGTTGGACGCTTGCTATCACTGTGAAGAATTCGAGGGGGGTAAGTTAACGGAAGGGCAACGGAGGAGAGAAGAAGAGGAAGAGCCTCATATTGGCGAAGGAGGGAATAGGGATAGGATGATTAGGCAGATGTAGATGGAGGTGCAGACAAAGGTCAAGATAAAGAGTTGCAATTCGCGCTGGCGGAATAACCACCAATCTTCCGTTCGTCCCACATCAACCAGGGACGACATCGACAGCAACAGCAACGAGACCAAGAACGTGCGAAACCAAGAACGGGTGCGAGACCTGTAACGAATCCGAGACAAAGCACAGATACGAACCAAGCACGCCAACGCTCCCACAAGCACCTCCCAAAGAACCACCGTCGCTCAACACACCCTCTCCTCAACGTACCACCCCCTCCCCATCGTATCATTGTACCACCCCGTCCCCATCGTACCACCACAACCCCAAGAAGGAAGATGAAGGCAGAATACCAGACCACCTGGTGCTCAAGCCAAAGAACCGGCAACGGCAGCGAACGAACGAACGAACGAACGAACAAGAAACAAGGACCGTCAACGCAAAACGACGCCCTCTCGCATACATCCCCGGGCCAGGGCCCAGAACGTTCCCACCACCCAAATGCCATCCAAGATGTAACAACACAATAGAACGAATAGAATTGAACAGCAGGAAACAAATCCAACGACAAGAAAAACAACAAACACATACCACCCATATCCGCAACACGCTTCACATCCCTTTCCGAGATGACCTGCGCATGCTCCAGTCTAGGCCGGAGCGGGTGCGCACCGTCATTGAAGCTGTCGAGCCCGAGATTGCGCAGGGCGAGTTCGAAGGCGTCTAGGACGAGCCCGTTGGCACGGTCGCCGATTGCGTGGACGTTCTAGAGGTAAGAAGGGGGAGAGGGAGAAAAGATCAGTTGGTGGTTCGAAGTGCAAGCGTGGTTTAAAGGGTCGTAAAGGATGAGGAAGAGGAGGAAAATGGGGAAGAGGGAATCGAGGGAAGAGCG
The DNA here is from genome assembly GCA_004369085.1 of Coprinopsis marcescibilis. Classification (NCBI taxonomy): domain Eukaryota; kingdom Fungi; phylum Basidiomycota; class Agaricomycetes; order Agaricales; family Psathyrellaceae; genus Coprinopsis; species Coprinopsis marcescibilis. The sequence goes on along the minus strand of ML210599.1, from coordinate 3,047 downwards.
GGTTGTGAATGGATGAGGAAGGAGACAACTCTGGATGAGGGCCCAAAACGAGTTATGGATGGAACGGTCAAGGGAGGAGGAAGATGAAAGTCTCGAGTCTGGGACAGCAGGGCCACTAGAGCAGGAGGATGTAGAACTATCAGGAGCAGCAAGAGCTGGTTCCGTTCAGGGCAAGCGCAAGGCCGGCCCAATAAAAACACCCCGTGCCAATGACGTCACACGAACGAACGAACGAGAGCAACCACAAAGCCCACCCAATACACCGAATGAACGAAGTGTAGAATTTAAACTCACCACTTGCCAACCATCCTCCAAAAAGCGTGGCACGATCGCATTAAGGACCTCCGCCGAAAGACGCATGCTCCCCGACGTACTCGGGTCATCCGCGTACGGTTCGTACAACTGTCCATAAAGGGGAGGGAACGGGCTCGTCAGTTTGTCAGTTAGACAGGTGAATACCACAACTACTCACAGCAGCACCCATAGTCCTCAACGCCCCATCCGCGAAAATCTTGACGCTGCGCACGCTCAAACGCGTCTCGCCGTCCATATCATCAACCTTCCGGCGTGTGGAGCCCCAGTAGGCGTCGATGGACGAGGAGGAGGGGGCGGGCGGGGAGGTGAGGGAGTGGACGTCGATGGCGGAGACGTTGAAGAAGGACATGCCGTAGATCCGTAGTGGGAGGCCGGCGTGGCGTTTGGATTGTCTAAGTGGGAGGGGGGTCAGTACTTTGGAAGGGGATGGGGAGATAGGGGAAGGAAAGTAGAACAGAGGGCAGGAGAGGGGTATCGCAGCGCCAACCGATAAACCGTTTCCCGGAAGCTAGACCCTTGGCAAGACGTAGCGAGCGAAACCTGAGGGGATATACCATCCTTAACGAACACCCCAGACCCTCGACCCAATACACTCGACCACGACCCGAGCCCAAGCCTCAAATACAACGACCAAAGCAAAGCCGGAACGCACCTAGTGAAGAAATCCAACGAAATAGGGTTAAACCCCGCATCGTGCAAACTCGTCAACCCAAAGCTCAGCGCGTCGCGTACGGTGTTCGTGAACCGCCGGTGCTGCATCTGGGGGGTGATAACCGGTGGCTTGATCAGGGTCATCGCCGTGTCGATGAATACGCCTGCAGAGTTTAAATGTGCGTCAGTGAATGAATGAGTGAATGAGTGGCTGGGAGAAAGTGAGGGGATAGGGCACGTAGTCGGTGGAAAGTAGAACATATCAAACACACCTGTAACATTTCCCTGTGCATCCCGCACGATAACACCCCCATCGACGTCAGCCGGGTAAGGCCCATTCGCATCCAACGTAGCCTGCGAGACCCAAGTTGCGTGTCCGTCCTTGCTTGACAGTATGATTTGGCGGTTGGCGAGGACCGGATGGGAGGAGAGATCCGACTGTGGGGGGCACAATGCGATTGAGTTAATTAATGACAGTACGAATAACAGTAGGAATGGGTGATAGTTATTGGATAGTGAGATAATACATACAGCAGTGGGCATCTTGCCGCCCTCGAAAGCCTCATGGTCCCATCCCCACCCCTCCACAATCCCACCATCATCAGTGAGGATATCCGGGTTGGACTGCACGTAATGCGCCACGGCTTCCACGCTTTCTACAACGCATGTAAGGCAGTGGTCGCGTCGAGAAAGGACGGCACGAGATACCTTTGATAGTCCTGAGTCCCTCGAGCGGGATCTGCTTGCTGAACCCATACTCCAATATATGGCAATGAGAATCCGCAAAGCCAGGTAGAACGACTGCGCCTTCCGGGACGCGTGCGACTGGCAGTGTGTCTGAGGCTTCAATCCCCTTCCACAGATCCTGCACTTCACCTACACAATGCACATTAGCATTCGTCCGCATTCCCAAGCACACTGGAACCTCACCCAAAGAGCCAGTACCCTTGACCCACTCGTCAACAACCAACACGCACTCCACGACGCCATCCGTCGCATCAACAGTGTACACGCCCCTCGCACCTCCTTCCGCCGAGCACAGCGCGTAGCTGCCTTGCGGTAGAGGGTTGGTGATGTTGTACTCGAACGCAAGTCCTTCGTAGCGGTCGGTGTTGGTGTTGGTGTAGAGAGTAAGCAGCGAGAGCACGACGGCGAGGACGAGAGCTTTCGTCCGTTTCTTCGCCATTAGCGGTGAACCTGCGGGCTTTCCAGTGGTATCACGTTCATCGTTCTCGTCAGATTTTGCTGGAGTCTTTCCAGACATTGGGTCGTTCTAGTTTCAGTCGTCGCTTGGTCCAGGGTCTATCGTCGAACCTGTAGAGAGTGGACCACGGTGAACGAGCAGAAAGAAAGTGAAAGTGAAAGTGAGAGCGAATTGAACGCCCGAGTCTGATCGCCGAAACCCACTCGGCGTCCGATCCGAATACATCCAACTTCCAAGACTAGTTATTGAAACGACTCTGATACAATGGTATTTGGTCCGATGGTCAGGGCTCAGTGGCAAATACCAGAAGTGTTATCATGTCGCCGGTTGGGCTGTACATCCAGATTACAACTTCGGCCGCCACTGTACTTCGCGGCTTGATCGCGTCCCTCTAAAGCTTGCAAATGTCGAACAATGAACAGGTGCGCATAAAAAGCATGAATGACATGGCATATTCTGGTTACAGGGGTTGACCGTTCCTTTGAACACTAAACCAGTGTTTTGGGATTATCTTGATGGTAATTAATTGGGTAGCTCTCAAATTTTTCAAATATCATAGCGGTGTGTTTCAGGTAAAACATGCAGCTGGAAATATAAGAATCAACACAGGTCTCCACTGGGAAACTGGGATTTGCGACGACAAGTCGGAATTTGGGCCAAAACCAGTCCCTTGAACACCATTCGCCGCGTGTGACATGGTGTGACACCAATCAGCCATTAGATTTTTGTATTAAATTGCCATCATGTATTACACTTTAGTGTGATGTGCGTGACACAGAAACTGTCACGCTGTGACCAGGTGTTCAAATGTCCCTCTTGATGCAACAAATCCAAGGATCTCAGCTCAATGGCCAATGTTATGCAGAACAAATTATTT
>ML210598.1:0-12386 GCA_004369085.1 Coprinopsis marcescibilis | reverse complement strand
TTCAACCACGCCGCGGAATTGTCAGATATCATAGCGGGTGCAAGCAGCTACTGGACAGAGGCGGAAACGGCCGTTGTGAAGTTGGAAAGGCTGTACGAGCACATCCTGTCGAAGCTGGAGTGGAAGGATCGTAGGTTCGTGGAGAAGTACAACATCGTGGTGGGGGCACTCGTTACAGTGCGGGAGCCACTTTCGCGGCGCGGGTTGGCTGCCTTGTATTCCCCTGACGGAATCACGGAGGATGACGTCCATGGGATCTGCATGGTCATCCGACCTTTGCTTCAAAATTACTGCGTGGACGACCCAACACAGCCGATAAACCTGCTTCATCTATCGGTCCAAGAGTATTTGGTTCAGCGTGCCCCGCAGCCATTCCGAATCGACTCCGAGGTCCACCATGACAGCCTGACACGGCTATGTCTCCTGGCCATCCGACGAGAACTCACATCGGCAAATGTGCCAATTCTTGGATATTCAGATGGGGATTGGGTTTGGGATCCAGCAGAGAAGGCTCGAAAGATCCCAGTCCTTCTGCGAACATCGCTCCCTGAGCCGCTTTGGTACTCAACTCAACATTTTGATACACATTGGCGTTCTCTGAGCGAGGAGGCGGACCAAGAACATACCACGCTCCTACGTGAGAATGTGGGGGGGAATCCTCGACCCATCCTTGAAATTGTTGCTTCGACGAGATCCGTGATAGACATCGTCACGTTTCAACGCAAAGTTTTGGTAAGCCACTTCCAATACTATTACAGCCACTGGTTTAACTCAACTCTCCTCCAGCCACGTGGTCCTTCGAGTCTCGCACTTGCAAGATGGACAGCAAAGATTTACGTCTCGCTGGCCCGGTGTTTGAGGTATGAAAATCGGCACATAGAGGCTCTTCCTCTACTCCAGGAGGCAGTCGAGCTATATGCTCCATACAAAGACAAAAGTCCAGACTTCGCGGTGGCACTCGAATTTTCCAAAAGCCTGACTTGGTTGGGGGGGTGTCTATGCTATCTTGATCGTGCAGAGGATGCCCTTCCCCGGGTCGAAGAAGCCCTGGCCATTTCTCGCCAGCTGGCGCTGACACATGCGAACGAAGCTCGACCAGCCTTGGCCCACTCACTGGAGATAACAAGCGATGTCCTACAGCGGATGAGACGGTACGACGAATCCTACGAAATCGACATCGAGCTGGCCGACCTGTATCGACAATTGGTAGTTCATCAGCCAGAGAAATTTCAACATCGGCTGGGTTTAGCATTGCGGAATCTGGCCTGGAACCTTCACAGATGCAACAAACACGAAGAGGCTGTGGTTGTTACCCAGGAGGAGATCGGGTATCGTCGAAGAATCGTAGAGCATGAACCGGAAACTAGGGTGGATCTTGCTGATTCACTCGAAAGGCACGCGAATCATCTTCAAGACGCGAAGAGATCACTGGAGGCGTGCGAGTCAGCACGAGAGGCATTGGAGATACGACGTGCTCTTGCGGGCAAAGACCCCGAGAAATTCGATTCAAATCTTGCACAATGCTTGCATGCGTTGGCATACCATCTCCATCTCTGCGGTCGGGCTCCCGAGGCTATCCCGTTTTCTGGCCAGGCCAAAGAAATTTATCGCCAGCTCGCTGCAGACGACCCTTCCACATTCGAGCCTGATCTTTCCTACTCCATCACAATACATGCGCAATACCTCCAACGGGTTGGAAAGATGTCTGAAGCGGTTGAGTGCTGCCAGGAAGCGGTTGAGATACGACGTCGACTCGCGCACAACAACCCCGAAGAACGCAAGCCAGATCTTGAACAATCTTTGAACGATTTGGCCTGGAAACTCTATGGATGCGGACGGGTTGCTGAGGCCATCCCATTCTCGTGCGAGGCCATTGAAATTCGTCGCAGTCTTGCTCCAACAGACCCTTCCACAAGCGAGCCTGATCTTTCCCATTCCCTCTATATGCATGCACTATACCTCCAACGAGCTGGAAGGATAGCTGAGGCGGTTGAATACGGGCAGGAAGCGGTGGAGATACGACGTGCGCTTGCGGGCAAGGACCCCGAGAAATATAACACAGACCTTGCACATTGCTTGCAACAGTTGGCCTTCAACCTCTATGACTGTGGCCGCGTAGCCGATGCTATCCCATGCTCGTACAAGGTCATTGAAACTTGGCGCCAGCTAGTTGCCACCGACCCTTCCACATTCGAACCCAATCTTTCTCAATCCCTCGATGGCATCGCACGATATCTCCAGACAGTTGGAAGGCTAGCTGAGGCGGTTGAACACGGGCAGGAGGCGGTGGATATACAACGTCGGCTCGCGAAAGTCAGCCCCGAGGAACACAACGTAGACCTTGCACACTCTTTGCACAATTTGGCCAGCATTCTATATGACTGTGATCGGGCTGCCGAGGCTATCCCGTTCTCACAAGAGGCCATTGATGTTCGTCGCCAGCTAGCTGCAACCGAGACTTCCGTTGAGTTCGATCGCGATCTTTCTCAATCCCTCGACAGCCATTCTCTGTATCTCAAGAAGATTGGAAGGACAGCTGGGGCGGTTGAATACAGTCAGGAGGTGGTGGATATACGACGTCGGCTCGCGAAAGTCAGCCCCGAGGAGTACAACGTAGATCTTGCACACTCTTTGCACAACTTGGTCAGCATTTTATATGACAGTGGTCGGGTTGCCGAGGCTATCTCGTTTTCACAAGAGGCCATTGATGTTCGTCGCCAGCTAGCTGCAACCGACCCTTCCGTGGCATTCGAGCGCGATCTTTCCCAATCCCTCGACAGCCATTCTCTGTATCTCAAGACGATTGGAAGGACAGCTGAGGTGGTTGCATGTAGCCGGGAAGTGGTGGATATACGACGTCGGCTCGCGCGTGTCAGCCCCGAGGAGTACAGCGTAGATCTTGCACACTCTTTGCACAATTTGGCCGGCGTTCTTTATGACTGTGGTCGGGTTGCCGAGGCTATCCCGTTCTCACAAGAGGCCATTGATGTTCGTCGCCAGCTAGCTGCAACTGACCCTTCCGTGTCATTCGAGCGCGATCTTTCCCACTCCCTCGATAGTCACGCTCTGTATCTCAGACATGTTGGAAGGGTAGCTGAGGCGGCTGGATATAGCCAGGAGGCAGAGATACAGCATCTACTTGCACAGAGTGACCCTAATGAATCAGATCTTGCGCTGTAGCCTGAGCGGCTTCTTCTATCTACTTAGCTACCACGGGCTCGTCTTTGTGTGCTTACTCTCTACACTCCCTTGATTCACAATCAATATATACATTTTATACTTCTGAGTTATATTGCAACCTTGTCGTGTGTACTGAACTCTATGGTGTGGTATAGATCGACTTGACCCTCGCAAGGCACAGCCGCGTGGCACTGGCACTGCAGGGTCTAAACGGTAGTGCAAAGAAGGTCGAAGGGTCGACATTCCCTCTCCCCTCTACATAATACCTTCACGAGTTATCTAGACATCTTCATCTAGGCATGCTGAAGGACCACGAGCCGGATTTCAACTGTCGGGAGATTCGAGGTACGTTTGGATTTCTGGTACTTATATGTGATGTTGTAATCTGTATTGGGGAGTGTCTTCATTAACCTGAAATGTCGGGAACCAAAGCCGTGCGAACTTGATAAGAGGGCTATGCATGTGCTGGTGTACTCACTATGATAGTACTCGGCGCTCGCTTTGATGATGCCCTTTTCCTCATTTCCCCTCGTTCCGCTTCCATCTTTTTATATATTGCACAGCGCAGTCAGCGTCGTCGTTATTTTGTGAATAGAGATGGATAAGGTATTGGTTGTTAGCCATCGTTAAGCATTGTGTCCCTCACTAATCCCGCGTACCCGCATTTTGACCAACCGCCGGTCACTCAAATCTAGCTACGCGCCAAGGTTGAACGTTGGAGGCTAGGGGAAGGTAGTCAAGGATCTAGGAAGGTAGATTCGGCACAGAGATATGGTGAGGCATAGTGTGCTCCTTGCAATGCTATCTATTCAAGGAACTCATTGATTTTTCTGCAGGTTCCAGCACTCACGTCGCCTCAAAGAGAACACTACCAGTCGCGGAGATGGCAGGGTCAAGTGGTGAAGGTAAAGACTCAGCTGCCAATATCCATACATAGGTACTTACCCCCTGATTTGCAGTGATCAATCCCACCCACAATGTCCTGCCAGACATTTTGAACGCCACTATACACGGCTCTCATTTGCAGACAGCAGAACGAATTGACAACACCTACAATTTTTGTAAGTCGATTTCCATTCGCAAAGATGGCCAGTGAATGACCGACGCTTGCGTGTGGCCACACAGATGGAGATAATGATGTCAACCAGGCACTGCAATTACTCGGGAATCCCAAGGGTTGCGCCTGGGACCCTTCACGCGCCTGCTTGGATGGTACCCGCCTTATTCACATCGATGCTATTGTATCGTGGGCCACTTCCCTCGAAATGGAACCCGCCACCTCGGGAGCTCGAATATTGCTGGTTCCTGGACCTGCCGGAAGCGGAAAATCGGCCCTGGCGCATACGATCTGCGAGCAGCTGGACCAAAAAGGGCTCCTTGTGTGCTCAGTCTTCTTCGATGCTACAGGCCAACAGCCAACGGCGGAAGACTTCACAGTGGCGCTCATTCTGGGCCTCTCTTCCATCAACGACTCTGTCAAGAAGGCCATCGCGGAAATCATTGTTGAAAATCGGACCTTGGCTTCAGCGTCAGCACTGCGTCAATTGAAGGACATCATCCTCCCTATCATGCCCAAGCTGCCCGCAAACCGCAATTTTGTTGTTGGCATCGATGCTCTGGACGAACAGCCGAACCCTGTCACACTTCAACTGCTGCAAGAACATGTCCCCCGCCTTCCTTCGACTTTTCGATTCGTTCTCACCACCCGCCCCACCCGACAAGTGATGCAATATCTGGAGAATCGACCCCATATCATATCTTTTCCCCACCGTCTGGTCGGTGATACCAGCAATACTGATGTCAAGATATATATCACCTTCCGGCTCTCCAAGACGAACTACTCCGATACCGTCTCTCATGGACTGTTGGTCGCGTTCATCGCCAAATCAGAGGGATTATTCCTGTGGGCCGAAACCGTGCTCAACCACATCGACAACGCCTTCAACCACGCCGCGGAATTGTCAGATATCATAGCGGGTGCAAGCAGCTACTGGACAGAGGCGGAAACGGCCGTTGTGAAGTTGGAAAGGCTGTATGAGCACATCCTGTCGAAGCTGGAGTGGAAGGATCGTAGGTTCGTGGAGAAGTTCAACATTGTTGTGGGGGCACTCGTTACGCTGCAGGAGCCGCTTTCGCGACATGGGCTGGCTGCCTTGTATTCCCCTGATGGAATCACTGAAGATGACGTCCACGGGATCTGCATGCTCATCCGTCCTTTGCTTCAAAACTACTCCGTTGACGACAAGACACAGCCGATACACCTACTCCATCTATCGGTTCAAGAGTATTTGATTCAGCGTGCCCCGCAACCTTTCCGAATCGACTCCGGGGTCCACCATGACAGCCTGACACGGCTATGCCTTCTTACTATCCGACGAGAACTCACACCGGAGAATGTGCCAATCCTTGGATATTCAGATGGGGATTGGGTTTGGGACGTGGCAGAGAAACGTCCAGAGATCCCAGTCCTTCTGAGTTACTCGTTCCAGGAGGCCCTTTGGTACTCAATTCAACACTTTGATGCACACTGGGGCTTCGTCAGGGAGAAGGGCAACAAAAGGCTTACCGTGCTCATTCATGAGATTGTGGTGGAGAATCCTCGGCCCATCCTAGAGGTTGTTGCTTCAACGAGATCCATGATAGACATTGTCTCGTTTCAATGCAAAGTTCTGGTAAGCCACTTCTAATACTCTCCTACATTCTCTGCATCAGCTCACCTCCTTGCCAGCCACATAGTTCTACAAGTCTTGCCCACGCAAGATGCAGGGCGAAGATTTACATCTCACTGGCCACCTGTTTGCTGTTTCAAGATCGCAGAATGGAGGCTCTTCCTCTATCCCAGGAGGCAGTCGAGCTCTATGCTACATGCAATCCGGCCAACTGTCTAGACTTTGCGGTGGCCCTCGAATTTGCCACCAGTCTGGCTTTGTTGGGGGATTGTCTATATGGTCAGGATCGTGTAGAGGAAGCCCTTCCCCATGTCGAAGAAGCCCTGGCCATCTCCCGTCAACTGGCACTAACACATACATGCGAAGCTCGCCCGGCCTTGGTCCACTCCCTGGGGACCAAAGGTGATTTATTGTCTGAGATAGGACGGCATGACGAAGCATGTGAGGTTGAGCTCGAGGTGGTGGACCTGTATCGACAATTGTTAGTTGATCAGCCAGAGAAATTTCAGCCTCCGTTGGCTTGGGCATTGCGGAAATTAGCCTGGAACCTTGTGAAGTGCAACAAACCCGAAGAGGCTGTCACTGTTACGCTGGAGGAGATTGAGTGTCGTCGGAAAACGATATCGCACGAACCGGACACTAGGGCACATCTCCACGATTCACTCGAAAGGCATGCAAGACATCTTGGTGACGCAAAGAGATTACCGGAGGCGCACAAGGCGGTACAAGAAACATTGGAGATCCGACGTGCACTTGCAGATGAGGACCCCAAGCCACACAACCAGTATCTTGCGGACTCTTTTCACACTGCGGCCATCCGGTTCGATAACTGTGGTCGGGCTGCCGAAGCTATCCCATTCTTGTGCAAGGCCATTGCAATTTATCGGCAGCTGGTTACAAATGACCCTTCCACATTCGAGCCGAGTCTTTCCAGCTCCCTCCATAACCATGCATTATATCTTGATAAAATCGGAAGGACGGCTGAGGTGGTTGAATGCTGCCAGGAAGTGGTGGATATACGACGTCGACTAGTGGACAACAACCCCGGAAAATACAATCTAGACCTTGCAAATTCCTTGGCCAGTTTGGCCATCGATCTCGATAACTGTGGTCGGGCTGCCGAGGCTATCCCATTCTCGTGCGAGGCCATTGCAGTTTATCGGCGGCTGGCTGCAAATGACCCTTGCACATTCAATCGCAAACTTTCCAAGTCCCTCCATAACCACGGAATATATCTCTATAAAATTGGAAGATCGGTTGAGGCGGTTGAATACTGCCAGGAAGCGGTGGATATACGACGTCGGCTCGTGGACAACGACCCCGGAAAATACAATCCAGACCTTGCAAATTCCTTACTCAATTTCGCCACCTGTATCGATACCTGTGGTCGAGCTGCCGAGGCTATTCCATTCTCGTGCGAGGCCATTGCAATGTATCGGCAGCTGGCTGAAAATGACCCTTCCATATTGCCCAGACTTTGCTACTCGCTCCATAACCATTCATCACATCTCGATGCCATTGGAAGGACGGCTGAGGCGGTTGAATATTGCAAGGAAGCGGTGGATATATGGCGTCGACTCGTGGACAACGACCCCGGAAAATACAATCCGGACCTTGCGAGCTCCTTGGAAAATATGGCCCACTATCTCAATGACTGCGGTCGCATTGCCGAGGCTATCCCATTCTCGTGCGAGGCCATTGCATTATATCGGCAGCTGGTTGCGAACGACCCTTCCGCATCCGAGTCCGGACTTTCCGACGCCCTCTATAGCCATTCATTATATCTCGATAAAATTGGAAGGACGGCTGAGGCGGTTGGATACTGCCGGGAAGCGGTGGATATACGACGTCGACTCGTGGACAACGACCCCAGCAAACACAATCCAGACCTTGCAGATTCCTTGCTCTATTTGGCCTACTATCTCTATAACTGTGGTCGGGCTGCCGAGGCTATCCCATTGTCGTGCGAGGCCATTGCATTATATCGACAGCTGGTTGCGAACGACCCTTCCACATTCGAGCCTGGACTTTCCCGCTCCCTCCATCACCATGCATTCTATCTCGATAAAATTGGAAGGACAGCTGAGGCGGCTGAATGCAGTCAAGAAGCTGGAGAGATAAAACGTCGCATCGCGCAGAGCAGCCCCGAGGAACCAGATCTTGTACTATAGCGCCTGTGTTTGCTGAGCTCCCGTTTCGTGCCTTTCCCTATCTTGCTCCCATGGGCGTCTCTTTACGTTCATACTCTCACTTGATTCTTCTTATGGACATTACTCAATACGAAATCTCATATGTATGCATTTTATACTTCTATCGCTCCTTTCATGATGCCTTTGCTCGCACCATGTACCTACCATTCATTATCACCAAGTTACCCAGGCTTGATGATATGTCGGACGAGGTGCAAATGAGGAGGGGGCACAGGCTGTGACGCCCAAGTGGGAGTTTCATGGTAAGGGCACCGTAGATCAGCAAGCGCCGGGTTGCCGGGGTCGGAGGCCAAAGGCTAACGCTGGTCATAGAATAAGCATACCCATGTCGCGTGGAAAGATTAGTTTATCAAGCGCGGTCGTTGCCTTCTGAATATCTGAATCTCAGATAAGTACATGAACGCGCAGACACTGGCAACGAGGAATGTGTTCGTCGAGATTTCATATCGCTCAGTCGACCCAAACTTTCGGCGTCCAAATAGATCGTCAGACCTAACCCTAAACCAAACATCCGAGTCTCTCCCAGATTTTTCGTGCGATGTATGGAGGTATGTCCTGGCAGATGCATGAGTTTTGACTTCCCTGTGCGTTAAGACCAGGACCTTCCAAAATAGCAGCGCCGGGTGCTCCGATATCGTCTTTAAGGCTCGTGTGGAGTTTAAGCTCGAAGCTTAGAGGTGAGGTTAAGCAGGTCATACATTACCTGTTCTCTCTTCATGCTGGCCTTTTTTTTAGTCCTGATGGAAGGTGGGGGTGATGATATAAATTCTGAATACGATGTGAAAGAACTTGAGATGCCATGCGGATGATTGAAGAAGAAGACTCGGAGCCTCGATGACGCGCGAGGGAAGCTGCAGTGGACAATGCCGTGATTCAAACCTGTGCTGACTGGAAACTGCTTGCTCAGGACACAGACAAGCTGCTCGAGACGAGCTTGAGTGTATCGTATTTTGCAGTGGGATTTCGTATTCAATTCATGTCGTATTGAATACAATGATCGTTGGACCTTGGACCTTGGTCGCCGGTGACATTGATGGTCGAGGCTACGTGAGAATTCTGCGCCGCCACCAGGGTGTTGCCAAGATATTTTGGTCTGTGGTTTGGTTGGACAGTGACTGGGGTTCTTGACGATGGCGGCCACAGGGCCTGCACTCTACCACCAACGGACGCTCTCGCCGATGTCCGCGACATCTCCTCACCTCTCAAGCTACCTCTCTGCCGTTCCATCCTCTGCTTCAAGACAGCCCCTAGCCTCGCCTCGCCCACATCCTCAGTGCACACCGTAACCAGTCCAATCGGCAAAGAGCCAGACACAATCTACACAAACATATCGGCCAGCACCGCCGATGTCTGTCCCGCGAGGACACCGTTGGGCAGACTATCAAGGGCGTTTGTCACCGTGCGCCAGGCACACCCATGCGCGTCGGCCCGTCGTTGCTCGCCAGTGTCAACGTCTTGTGGGTGGGACCTGGTGCTAGATAACCTCTTTCAGTACAAGTACATTACTACTTTTCTTTCTGCTGGGTGCAGTGAGTACCTTTGCTTCTTTGTGACAACCAATGCTCATTTCTCATCACAGCCAACGATAGCATGACATAACGTGAGCCTGAATCCTCATGTGTCTGGCCGTGTGCTTACGAACCCCTCCAGATCAACCTCATCTATCTTGGGAAGATCACAGAACGTATACCTATCCTTGGGTCGTTTATCCAACTCACATCGACAGCACGGCGCCCCCCAATCCCTTTCAACGAAGCTTTCGATGTTTGGAGGCTGGGTCGGGATCTAAATATGCCCCGTGTTGGAGTGGACCGAAGTGAAGGAGAACACGAGCCTTGAATACGATGAGCTTGGGTGCTGGAACACCTGGGAAGCCTCATAGCCAAGGGAAACATATCCTTGGCGTAGCAGGCAGCCCGACATATTTGGTCTTGCTATGTGCATCCACACCGGCCTGGATTTAGCCGTGGCTGATCGGTTTCGACAGATATCTCCTATACGAAAGCGCCTACTTGGATGAAACAACGCGCAACAACTCTGGATTTTCTTCTGGGGACTGGTGATGCTTGCAGGTATCAGAGATTCCTCGAACAAACCCAACAGAATCGCCGCGTCTGAAGCTCAAGTTGCCTGTCGATCAGTAGCTGATGTGCGATGAGTATCTGTCCTGTGCTGGTGTGCAGGTGGTGAGTCTCAAGGGTCCCCGTTACCACTGCATTCGCTAATCAACATTACGATGTCTAGCCCTTCGAATTTGACAATTATTTTAGCCCCGTCTGGCGCTTTATGGACAATTACCTGCACTGGACACCTTGACATGCGGATTTGGCGGACCAGTATGTTTGGAGGACGCTTGTGCGTGTTGAACGTTGATGTGTGGGCCGCGTGTAGGTGAGGCAGAATAAGAGAAAGGATAAACCTGATGCCGAGCTGGAAAAAAAATTGAAAAGGTATGTCGGCTTTTTGGGTTGTGATGTACGGCGGTGCTGATGAGTAGTGCGATAGATTAAGTTGAAGGAGAATATGACGCAAGGGAAGGAAGATGCGGAGCTTGAGAGTCAGATGAAGAAGAAGCGAGGAGGAAAGACTGCTACGCGAGGTAAGTTGTGGAATAGTCCCATAGTTGAAATGGGCGTTGTGTTTGCCCAGGACGCAAGAAAGTGGTGGCCGCTCGAGACGAGGATTAATTTTTTTTATTTTGTATTCCGAGTCAGATTGTCTTCATTAACAAATGTCAGAGCCAAAGCCGTGCGAACCTATGTCATAGTAAAAAGAGGGCTGTGCATCACCTGCATGTACTCAGTACTTATGATACTTACTTACTCAGCGCCTCGCCTCACATTGATGCTTGCCCTCTTTCCCATTCCCTCTCCTTCCGCTTCCCTTTTGCGCAGCGCAGTCAGTGTCGTCGGTCTTTTATGAATCGAGATGGATAAGGTATTGGTTATTAGCCTTTGTTGAGCGTTCTGTCGCTCACTGATCCCGCTGAACTGCATTTTGACCAACCGCCGGTTACTCAAATCTAGCTACGCGCCAAGGTTGAACGTTGGAGGCTAGGGGAAGGCAGTCGAGGATCTAGGAAGGCAGGTTCGGCACATAGAGATGGTAAGGCATAGTGTGCTCCTTGTAATCCTATCTATTCAAGGAGCTCATTAATTTTGCTGCAGATTCCAGCACTCGCGACGTATCTACTTGGGAATCACTATCGATCGCGGAGATGACAGGGTCCAGTGGTGAAGGCACGGCCTCTGCTGCTGATATCCATACAGATGTACTTACTAACCCTGGTTTGCAGTGATCAATCCCACTCGTAGTGTCATGCCAGACGTTTTAAATGCCACTATACACGGCTCTCATCTGCAGACAGCGGAACGAATTGACAACACCTACAATTTCTGTAAGTCAATTTCCTATCGCAACAGCAAGTGAATGACCGACACTTGTGTGTGTGTGTGTCACTAGATGGAGAAACCGATGCCAATCAGGTCCCACAACTTCTCGGGAACCCCAAGGGATGCGCCTGGGACCCTTCAGGCACCTGCTTGGATGGTACCCGCCTTATCCACATCGATGCTATTCTATTGTGGGCCACTTCACTCGAGGTGGTGTAGAGACTGGGACTTGGCTGTGAACAGCCAAGCCCATCTCTGTTCTCCTATCACAACACATCTCGCACCCAACAGCGCCAACATGGTGCAATCATTTAGGCGCCCGATCACGTGTTCTCCGAAACTTCGAGACTCGCGCCCATTACAAGCATCCAAATCCCCTTTCAAGCCATATCTCCGCCCCAAAACACCCTCAGCCCCACTCTTTCGATCATCGGGCACCCACCTTGGACTTCATCTCGCTTCCGAGCACCTTACAAAGTCCATAAATGGCTTAGTGCATGGGAGACCAACCCTGAAGACCCAAAACAAATGATACCCGGCGAATATTTGCCTCGGATATTTCATTCCTCATCGCATCTATGCCTGTATTCAGGGTTCTATAGTGCAGATACGAACATTCTAGAGCCTCTTGGCTCAATTTTCCCCATTTAATCTTATTTATTTGTCTATTTATTTATTTACCAAGTAGTCTAGAAAACTATAAGTACCTAGACAGAGCGACCCTCTAAGGGCAGCTCTAGCTCACCCCAAGTCCTACCTACTACATCACAATCGAATCTCCACTCTTCTAAAGCCACTGCGCTTTCGCTGATCGGTTCCAGCCAGCAGAACCGAGCCAAACCCCTCAACTACAACTCAGCACTTACCTGCGAGTGGTCTGACTCGTGACCAGAGCAAGTCAAGCGCCCTCACATCACCCGAAGAACCTCTCTTCA
>ML210597.1:0-12465 GCA_004369085.1 Coprinopsis marcescibilis | reverse complement strand
CCGATTCACCTCATAGGCGTCTCGCTCAACCGTTGTGCAGAGGATGAGGACGCTTCCAAGATCCCCGACGTTTCAATCGTCGAATCGTCTGCAGAAATGCTTTATGGACTAGTCCACCAACGGTTTATCCTGACGCGTGCGGGCCTGCAGGCCATGGTGTGTACTCTTCATAGGCAACTCCGAAAGTTGACGGCATCGTTGACCCTATCTTTGCAGGCGGAAAAATACGAAAACGGGGTTTTTGGCTCTTGCCCTCGTGTCTACTGCGTTTCGTGCAACGTCGTGCCTTGCGGTCGCTCAGATATGCCCGGAGTGGACACAGTCAAGCTTTTCTGCCCAAATTGCAATGACATCTTCGTGCCCCCGAGCAGCAGATTCCAAGGAGTGGATGGTACGGCATCGTTCTTTACAAGGTTGTTGATAAGGCCGCTGAACACGATATTTAGGCGCTTTCTTCGGTACCACATTCGCCCACTTGTTCTTCCAAACCTATCGCGAGTTAGCGCCTGCGCCGTTCTGGAAGGCCCCGATTTCTGGTGGATCTCCTTTATCGCCTCGCAGCGGGGGAAGCAGCAACAGCGCGCGTGTGTCGCCCTTTGTGAACCCCAACCCTCACGGGGGGCAGAAGCCAGGCTTCAAGTCGCGAGGTACTCGTAACAGGGACGACTGGAGGTCTTGGCTGCTATGTTCTCGCTGCTCTTATCGCAGATAGCACTGTATCACGGGTCTATGGCCTCAATCGTCGGTCATCCTCTTCCACTCTCTCCGTCTGGGAGCGCCAGCGACGAGAATTTGAGGATAGGGGTCTCGACCCTACACTCCTCAAATCGTCGGAAAGGATCCAATTATTCGAGGGAGACCTAACTCGCCCTGATTTGGGACTTTCAGATGACGTACTCGCTAAGGTGTGTGCCAACCAATCTTCGAAGTGCTCTGACGGCTCATCGATCTTCCCTCCAATACTTACTGTAGCTGTCAACATCGGTGACAACAATAATTCATATTGGTACGTGCTAGCCTCCTGCTTCATCAAACTTCTAGCTCTGAGCCGGTGTATTGTCAACAGCGTGGTTGGTTAACTTCAAGATGTCCTTGAAATCCTTCGGCCCCATGATCACTGGTCTAAGCAACCTGATCTCGTTCTCTCTCTCCTCTGCTTTCAGGCCCACCCTTATCTTCACCAGCTCCACATCTATGCTCCAAAGTAACGCCTCATTTTTGCCGTATCGTATGTCCGCTCTGACCTTCTCCTCAGGTGGTCGACCAGGGCCTGTCTCAATTAAAGAAGGCGAGGTGCCAGCATCCTTCGTCCTCGAATTAGGGTATGCCGAGTCAAAATGGGTTGCTGAACGATTGCTCTCTCGCGCCTCTGAAGCATGTGGCCTGAGCTCACTCGTTGTTCGTGTCGGGCAAATCTCTGGAGGTCACAAAGGAGCATGGAACACAAACGAGTGGTTCCCTTCTGTGGTCATGAGCGCCAAGGCACTGGGCTCATTTCCGATACTGGACAAGGTAAGGAAGACAATGCATTTTGCTAGTACTTCTCCCGAGTGATAATGACGTCATCGGATCTTTGCAGCCCGTATTCTGGATCCCACAGACTCTCTGTGCCAACGCGTTGGTCGACTTCTCGCAGCGCGCAATCATCGGGCACAAGGTCGTCCATCTCATCCATCCCCAAGCAACAATGTGGCAAAGCATCGCGTCCACGGTGTCGAAAGAGCTCGATGTCCCACTTATTCCCGTCAAAGAATGCTTCAGCATGTTCGTGCCCGCCACGACGAGCTCGTTGCAAAAGGAAATGGAATCATTGACAACAGAAGCCTATCTGAGATACCAGCTTTGAAGCTCATCTCGAGCTTGGAGCTTTTCCTAGGCGGAGAAAACAATCCATACACAGACGCAATTGGAGTGCCATCCCTCGACCTCACCAACGCCATCCAGTTGTCGGATAGCCTAAAGAACTCTGCCTCAGACATCATCAACGAGGATACTGTCCGTCTATGGATACGCTATTGGAACAGCGTAACCGAGGCGAGGAAGAACCAGGGAACATCCCCCCGACGGGGCCGCAACCTTTCCATGCTCTAGATCACCAGATATCTCCAGGCCCGGAATGCATATGTATACGTGTAACGTAGCTCTTAACTATAAATTTTCACTTCTAATCTACGTCTGGCACAATTATGTATTGTGTTACCGAGACAGCGATAGTAAACCCTTTCGATATCTCTCCACTTGTCGGCGCCGGCTGCATCACCTAAGCGGGGGTGATGAGAGCGGGAGCAGGGGTGCCCTCGGGAACTTGAGCAGTCTTTGTGGGAATGGAATCACAGTTGGGAGCCAATGGGTGAGTTCCAGGGCCCTCGTGGCAGACTGGCCAGGGTGGAGTAACGACGGCGGGTGGCGCAGTGGGGGAAGGTGCAACAGCGGTGGTTGAAAGGGCGTCACATTCGGGAACAATGGTCGCGGGATCAGGTCCTGCTTGCTCAGGGTTGCATCCTGGTAGCTTCTCGAGATCTGAAGTATCATGTTGTGAGTTTGATATGCATAGGCAGAAATGTAGTCACGAACATTCATCTTCGACGACCTCGGCGATCTTGTTGGGCTGACGGCAGTTGTTCATGCTATCCATGTCTTGGACGGTCAGGACAGGGCAGTTGGTAGGGATTCCATCGAAGCCGGTGCAGACTTCCATGGCACGCTGCAAAGAGTCACCTTCCCAGCCGAAGACGTAGTCTGCATGTTGTCCGAAGCCAGTGCTAGAGGAAGGTTTGTTAGCGCAGATCCCACTGTTACTTTATTCTGAAGGCATGCTTACGGGTCACCCATGCTGAAGACAAATGGCTGGCTACCATCAACGGGCCACAAGTCGGGGTCGTTGAAAGTACGGGTGTCCCAGTTGATTTCAATGAAGAGAAGTGGGAGTCGGACAGGGTGAGAAGGCGGGCAGTCAGTACCGAAGAACTGCAAGCCTTCGGCGCTAATGGTTCCGACTGGGTGGGTGACATGGCTCTGGAGAACGCAGCGCTGATGAGATTCTGAGACGAAGATCGGGACGTAAGGCACTAACCGAGTGGTCAGGCGTGTCGAGGTTAACACCGTCCCAGCACTGAGGGAAATATATGTTTGAGCGGATACCTTCCTCACAGGGCTCGTTGGGAAGGTGGAATGTATCTCCGGGGAATCCTGGGGTGCCAGAGTTTCCAGGGTCGTTCTTCTTAAAGCATCGGAATGTAGTGGACCTGGATTGAGGGTTCTTGATGTCGATGTCACCGTTACGACGGAATGGGTCTCCAACAATCATGCGGAAGCCCTACACAAGCGCCAGAATGTAAGTGGTAGTCTGAATTTCCTGAACCATTTAAATGGATACCTTGGCAAAGGCCTTGACTTTGAGATCCCTGGTAGGTGCTCCGGGCTGGAAGTAGTAGATAGTCATGCCTCCCGCTGCCAAACCAGGACCGGTGTTGTGGTTGGCCATCTGAGGCACCTAGGAAGCGGAAGAGGGTCAGCTCAAATTGTCGAGCAGGAGTAATAGAAGTGTAACATACTCGAATATAAGTGCCATTGCGAGACTTGAAATAGAGGACTGCAGTCCAGTAGTTGGACTTGTCCTCGACGAATCGGCAAGTGGTACAGGTCGAGGTTTCGGCGATGTCCACACTCGGATCCATGGTCAAGTTGAAGCTGTAGTTGTTCGAATCATATTAGATAGCGTGGTAGGTCGGGAAGTAGCGTTACATACGCATTCTAAATAATAAAAGGGATGTAAGTACAAACGCCAATGTCAGAGATCAGATACGTACTCCTCCGACGATTTGGTGGAGGTGGGGAGAAACTTGTCCGGGGGTCACCAAGCTAACGGGGGGATTAACATGCGGGTTTGTGATGATCGCTGCTAGCACCTACGGATCTAAACGCTCGGTGACGAGCTGAGAGCAGGGGAACCTGATGAGTGCATTGGCAAGAGGTGCGACGAGCACGCTAGCTAACAAGGATTTCCAATTCATGGCGAGTGACTTGGAGGGATGTCGAGATAGCCCATGGCTAGAGGACAGCCTTTTAATATCCTGGCCAATCAGACAGAAATCAAGAAATACCTATGGAACGGCGCGGAACCTCGGGGAGACGGGGCTATACAACCAAAGCGAGATTCATCCGGTATGTTCGAAGCCTCCCACTTGTAGCAACCAAGAAATATACATCACGGCTCGGTTACAGCAAGGGCCTGTCTTGTCCTACACAAGAGTTCCCAGTTCCTTGATATTACGGGTCATTGGAGTGATTTGTGTCATATCGGAACGCCTGACATGCAGTTCCCGCTCCGTAGTTCTACCGATTGGCGATAGAAGCTGCTTATGGAAGGACCGAAGCAAGGAAAAGGAAGTACGTCTTATGAACGTGGTCAAAATTCTGAGCGAAGAATGCTTGGATTGGTTATGTACAGACCGAATCTCGTGGCGATTGGAGTCGCTAAGAAGTTGTTGTTGCATGGCCGCCACGCGAGATAGAACGTCCTTCGTCCTACTTCGCTTCCTACAAGCCATTTCCAAATCTACCATTTGAAATCTGAGTCACATGCGATACATTCAGGAATTGGAAGACACAAATAACCTCGGACCTTCCTCGAAATGAGATTCAGCTATTCAATCCACTTCAGTGAATGCGAGTATTGGTCGAATGAAGAACCGATATTCGAAGAACTGACACTTTCTGGTAAGATCGACAGCCATCATTGCGGCCTCTGGGAAGAGGTCGTCTTCGAATGATTACCGTTTGCAGATTGTAGGGAAGCCCGCTTGCTACTTTCATACAACGGGCGCCAGTCGTTTGAAGTCCTAGTATACAGAGGAAATGCACTTACTTAGCTTGTGTAAGGATGTCAGTATTCCTGAGAACCTCAGCATGGCTGCTCCCAAATCACACCCCGTGCCATAGGCACGAGAAATACTCTAGTATATGTAACTGTAATACCATTGTCTCTTGCGCTGACACTGGGCACCGAGCTCGTTGTTGTTACGTACTTGAGGAGGCGAAGACGAGTTGACGGCTATAATGACACAGTGAAGCAGTCTCCGAGTAGGTACTTAACATTAATTCCACTTGCGACATTCGTGAGCAACCCAAGTAAATTCTACTACATTGTGACATTGCTGCGGTATACGACATCACCGAAAAGGGACTTGCTTGCCGTATATTTCTGTCATTTGAAAAGAAAGTCCATGTTAGAAAAGATGCACACATGTTGTATAAAGGCTCGAAAAGATATTTCTGACTTTGAAAAGTTAATTATCTTCAAAAACATATTTATCTTTTTCAAGCTTTTTGGGTTTTTTTAAAGACAGAGAAAGCTCGAAAAAGACGTCTTGGCCTGGAGGCCAACCCACTTTGCCTTCCTAAGTTGTTCCTAAGAGTGACGGAGCTGGCAGCGTTCAAATATATAAAATGGAAACACTATGACTTGGAACCGCATTATTAAAGTATCCTGCTTATTTATAAAAGATGTAGATTAGTTTTTCAATTATTAAAGACCTTTTCAGTGCAGAAAAGCTTTTCGACGCTGAAAAGGTCTTTGCATATTTAAAATCTGTGAAAATTCTTGAGAACGCCAACCGAGTTTTGGTGATGGATCAAGGGTTGGCCTTGGGTGCTCAGATGTCAGGACTACCATTGGCCACCTGAGCACTGTTCCAGAAAGAAGGGAAGCCAAGGCATTCATCCCCAAACATAGGCCAACACACGCCAACCGATTCGACTTGGACTATACATTGAGTCGCATCGTCGGTCCTCGTCCGAGCAAATTTGATAATCTCCTATGCGTAATGCAAGTTGTGTTCCACATGAAAGTGTGTGTATGTGTGTGTGTTGAAGTAGCAATGAGCGCTGGACTTGAGGTAATTGCGACAGCCTTGTTCCCAAACCAGCGCGTGCCTTGGCGTACTCACAAGACGAATTCACCAGGGGTACTAGTAGAAGATCGAGATTCCTGGGAAACCGTGCTGGGAACCTGTATATCGAGAAAAGAACACAGAGATACCAGTCCCCCCTTCTTGAAGTTTTTATTTGGCTTGTAACTGACTGCGTTGGACTCTAAGATGAAGGTTGGAAGTTGAAAGAATCAATTGAATTGATTCAAATTGTCCAATCTCGGTGATGAGATTCTGACTGCGGGTCAAAGCGCACTAACTCCGGTGCGGTGTTTAGGCATTGATGGATACGCATTGGGTCAAGGTCACCTACCTCCTCCTTGTACTCGACCTTATCATCGACATGCATCCATCTTACACCCCTGGTTATGCGGTAACAATGGCCGCGGGCTGGAGTATGTATACTCGTGGTCCGCAAAAGTGATGGCTAGTTACATAAGCGACCAGACGCGTTCACGGTGGTAGTTCATTTTGTACTGGATGTTATTCCACACAATCACTACAGTTTTCTCTCAAATGGCTACCATAAACTCTTCTTGCACTCAGCATAGTACTCCATTAATTTGAAGTGGTAATATGCAATGGGTCGCAAGAGAACTTGATTTCGCTGCAAGGGACATGCTCAAAAACACGTGGGAAATATTCGGCTAGCCATCACTTTTGCGGACCACGAGTATCATAAATAAGACCCGCTACCGACTATCAATTTCCTGTTTGTGTACCACCAGTTTCCATCATCCCCTAGGATGGCAAGCCGGAGTGTATCTATTTTCCACGACGACAGTGCTCCTGGCTTCAACTTTACGACAGGTACATCGGTAGATTGGGTCGTTGAACAGGACTCTAAATGGGCGGGCGGCAGGAGCATGGTGTTTCGTCCTGACGGGAGTTCTGGAGAGGTGACTGGCGACTTTGCCTTTACTTTTGAAGGTGAGCGAGCCCATTGCATTGCTGATGTCTGTATTCTGAGCATGTTACGGAGTAGGTACTAGCGTTTCATTCACCGGAAGTCTCCCCATTGGGAACGACTCCCGGCATGTCGTCGTCCAAGTGGACGATGGAACGCCTTCAGCGCACCGCTTCCGCGCTGGACCCTACCAAGAACTTTACCGAACACCAAACCTATCTGCTGGTAACCATACAATTTATGCTCGGAATCTACCAGTCGGCTCCGCAATTGACTTTGCGGTCGTAATTCCGTCGCAAGAGGACAACATCCTCGGCAAGACAGTCATTGTCGACAACCTCAGCAACGATGTCGTCTCGTATGAAGGGACATGGGGCCAATTTGCTCCCAAAAAGGTCTCCGCTTCTGAAGGTCAACAGACGGGCTTACCGTATCTTGATACGATGCACCAAACCTCGACCAACGGGGACATTGCAGTCATAAACTTCTTCGGTGCGTTAGATCTCTCATACTTCTTTCATCCTGCTCACGAACAATCAATTCTGAAGGTTCTTCGGTATCACTTTTCGGTCAAGTCTCCATCTCGAGACCTCTTACCGTCAACTTCACCCTTGACTGCACTATCTCAGAGACTGCAGTGTTCTCTCCGGAGTCATACAATAACATCTCAGAAAAGAGGCTTAACTTCCCTCTCTACGCTCGACAGGGGTTGTCGGATGGTCTCCACGATCTAAGAATTACTCTCATTGAATCCAATGACGAGGTTCTCTCGCTCGACTACATCCTCTACACAGCAAGTTTCGCCGACCCCAGAAGGGCGACTCCCCAGAAGAGTTTCTGCAGCCCACCTCCCTACATGGTACCTGCGGGGGCCATTATCGGAGGTGCTTTGGGCGGGATGGCTGTGTTCTTCTTTTCCCTTTTTTGTGTCGTCTTTTTCGTCAAGCGGAGAGGGAGAAAGATGGTCAGGCCCAATTGTACGTCCATTGCTGTACATGTGTTATTCTGCGTCGTGGCTAAACAACTGAATATCACTAGCCACGCTATTGCTCAGTCTCGATGCTGCCCCAAGCATATCCAGAGGTGTGGAAGCCTTTGGTATGGCTCCGATAGCGAAACCCCCGCCAGCGCGATCAGTCCCACAAAACGTCCACCCTACTCCTTTCGAATCGTCTCCCTCAGAATGGAACACATCGACGCCCGTACCGCAAACCTCGATAGTGAAGGATCAGGGGAAGCAACAACTGCAGGATAGCCAGATCACCGCAAGGCGCACGACACAGGAGTTCGGCGAGCTTTACAGGGCGGTCCAAATGTTGTCACAAGAGACGCAACGACTCAGAGGCCAGCTTGGTGAGAGGAGCGAAGATGCCCAGCCACCACCCTACGAGGATCATTTTCTTCCAACGTCATCGTCGCCGGTTGCGCCTCCAATATCAGGACCGCGGCCTTCCAAACATTTTTAGAATATCCAGTATCGCCAATGATGCATACTGCACGTTGCCCCCCACAGCACCCCACCAGCCCACACTCCTTAATTTCGTCTTTACCGCAAGGCGCTCTTCACTAATCACGACCCCTCATGCTCATTACTATTTCAGACATCCATCACATCTTCTACATTTAATGACCAACTACACATTGTAGCACTATCAGGTATACTCAAGCATCTACATACTGCCGCCATACTCAAGGCTGCAACCTCTCTGTATCATAGATTCCAATTCTGTAGACATCGTTCCGACATTTACCTCATTTATCTTTCTCGCCGCATTCTCATCGAATTCAATTCAAGCATCAACTTTCGCGCATCCATTGTCTGATCCCAGACAGGCCACATGCTAAGTTTGTGGTATGTAATTCCTTGGTATTTCTTGTATTGTTGTGGTATTGATATGATCGATTTCATTGTGGGTACTGCAAGACTCTTTCAAGCTTGAATTGTCTTGTTCCCAAATTGGCATTTAGTAGCACGGCACCATAGCAACGACGGTCCTCACGACTCTTGAGCAAGGCCAGGCAAGGCCTGCTCAGCGAGCTGAAAAGGAAATCGCAGGTAGATAAGTGGGACAGTAAGTGACAGGTTTACGCACTTTCGAAGCAGCCATTTCAGGCTCTCCAAGTTGTGTAATCTGGTACTATTACCGTTTGAACTTCAGCGAAGGCGGGAAGGAAATGTCGTAAAGTTGATGCGGCAGATCTTTGGGAGCCCTGATTATGACACGCAGTCCTTGTACTCTTCCATCACGGGTCTCTCTTCAACGCCGCTCGCCCCAGCAGACCATTCGTTTGTGATGGCTGGAGTTCTGACTTTGGAAAACAAGGATGGAAACTCAAACATAACCTCGGTGCTAGGGTGGGGCTTGGTCGTCACCGCCTCCCCCTCTTTTCTTCTCTCTTTTAATGCGTGATCCTTGGCTATGACAGAAAACCAGGATGTCATAGTATTCTACGACGACAGCGATGTGGCTTTTGACTTCACGTCTGGGACAAGTGACTGGGTGGTCGAGAGTGATTCAAAATGGGCGGGTGGTACGAGAACTGTACATGCATCGGACACGAGAACAGGAGAGTTCTCAGTAACATTCCAAGGTGTGCCCAGCAATACATCGCCCGCGATATTCGAGCTTATAATAGAGTCTAGGGACTGTAGCCATTCTTACTGGAAGCGTTCCTGAAGGAACGAGTAACTATATGGTGCAAATCGACAATGACGCACCCTCCACAGTATCCGTCAACGCTTTCATCAGCCCCCATCGAGCCTGGTACCAGAGTCCAATTTTATCCGACGGGGAGCATACCATTCGTTTTATGCAGCTACTGTCAGGCTTTGCCGTCGACTACGCTACCATAACGCCCGGACCCGAGGATACTATCCGACCTAGGTCGGTTCTGGTCGATAATCTTTCGCCCGAGATTGTATATACCGGCCCATGGGCCGTACCCAAGATTAAGCCTTCTGTTAACAGTCGGCAGGTCCCTGTTCCGTACGAAGACTCAGTACACGTAGGCTCTACAAGGGGGAATAAGATTGCCATTAGCTTTGCAGGTCAGTGGGCCTTGACTCTGACTTGAGAACTCGAGCCAACACTGATATCCATTCTGAGTTCAGGTTCCTCGATAGAGCTCTTTGGTCAACTGCAGCTGGGAAGACCAATGTCTGTGAACTTTACCCTCGACAACGGCGTTCCAGAAACAATTATCTTCCCCACGATTTCAGCAGCGAACGGTTCTGACGAAACCATGCCTAACTTCCCTCTCTACTCGCGACGGGACCTGCCAGGTGTTGCAGTTCACAATCTTGAGGTGGTTCTGCTTGAAGATGGCCAAGACTTTGCCTTGGACTATTGCATGTACGAACCTAACTTCGCGAACGCCAAATACAAGCCCAATCTTCTCCCGCCCAATCCACTTAGTGTCAAACTTCAGGCCGTTGTCGGCGCCGTTGTTGCATCCCTGTTCCTGCTCCTCGTCTGCTTCGTCTTCTTTTTTAAGCGGTGGCGGCGAAACCGGAGGATCAGAAAACCCCGATGTATGTTTCAAAATTTCTCTTAGTGCTTGAGATACTTATCCTTGGCCTTTCTTCAGCAACCGACGTAAGCATGAGCGTCGAGTTGGGATCGTTCGCCCAGTTGCCGATGCCCAGAAGAGCTCCCCCGAACGCGTTCGCCTCTGCTCCAATCAGCCGCTCCACGAGACCAAATCTGACGCCCACTCCCTTCGAAATACCGGATTCAGAGTGGTTAGAGCCCACAACACCTCGAGCATCCCCCGAAAAACCTGCGCCTCTTCTTCCACTAGAAGGCTTCCAGCATCCCAGCGAACGACACCGTCCCATGCATACCACTCATCAAATCGACGAACTCTACCGAGTGGTCACGATGCTTTCTGAAGAAACTCAGCGGCTTAAAGGTCAGCTGGGTGAGAGACGGGACTCAGCCGTGCTCCCCCCGTCGTACGAGGAATCAGTCCCTTCTGACGACCCAAACTCTCCTCAAAATCCTTACCCCCCGAGCCCATCAGGGAAGTTGCCGTATCGCCCGCCCACTGTCCCACCTTCTGCCATCACGAATTTTTCACGACCCTTGAAGCATTCTACATTTATTTCATCCTCGTCATAGACACAAGATCTCGCTTTTCTGCTATGCCTTCCTCACGGATTAAATGACATACGCAACCATTCGCTCTCGTTTTGCAAACCACCATTCGTCCTTCATTCCTTGCTTTTACCATAACCATTCGACCTTCATCGTACATACCTTTGTAGCATAGCACCTTACTGTAGCACCTTATGTAGAATATTTTGATAATCTATTATCTGACACAATCGCACCACCGTGTGCGCATTTCCACTGTGTTCTTGTTGCATCTCTTGTTGCAAAAACGAGTCAGTCATAACGGTACATTAGCGTTAAAACATTACAGGTCATCTAAAGAATTATAATGCTAATCATACATGGATAACGATTTGAAGAAGTCCGGTTAAGTGATGGGGAACTATCAATGCAAGGTCCGTGGTGGCCATACGAAACAGATTAGAAGGGACATGGAAGATGAAATGAATGTGCTTGTGCTGTATGAATCTAATACGATGAACGATTATGGGATAGTATGTGTGGAAGCTGAATGCGAATGATTGGTGTCCATGATGGTCGTCATGGCAGGTAAACGCCGAGGTGTAAATCTACAACAACCTCGCAGATGCAGTGGATAGCTTTTGGATGTGCGGCACTATCCCAGTCGACTAAGCGATTGTGCAGAACACCCAGGGTGCAGATGACGGCCCTTGCCTCTCCTCGTCCGCAGGGATGTCGGTAACCACTGTTGGGATAATTGCGAAAGAGTCCATAGTAATTGTTGTGGTTGAGAAGTTGTGGGTGGTTTTCTTGTTAGCTTTGTGTAGAATGATGGAAGGAATTGAATGGGGTGGAATTGAATGGGGTGGATATACTTGGGCCATTGTGGCTTTTATACCTTGTTCACGCACATTCGTCGGTTGCGCGGGGAACTGCAATGACTTGAGGGGTATGGTCGAGGTAACAGCATATTCTGGCCTGTATCCTAGCTACCTAGTGTAGCCATGGGCGACAAACCAATTGTCGTTTCGTTTTGGGATCGCCTAACCCATCGAAGCTCTTTTATCTTCGAACCCTTTTTGTTTCTATTGCACCGTGCCGTTCCCGAGCCGCGGTCCGGAGTTCATATGTACTCTACTATTGCTCCCCTAGAGTTTATAAGTTTTTCAATAATCCTCGGATTTACATATGTTCCCGGGCAAATGATCCTATAAGATGTTCAGGGTTGGTAGAAAATCATCTTATCTCAAGGTCTATGTAATTATTTTGGGGAAAGAGAAGTGAATACTACGAACGGAAGGATTCCGGTGAGTGCAACTCGAAAATCCATAGTCTTTATAAAAATGTCACGCCTCGGTCACGCCTGTCACACTCAGCCGAACGCAACTCCGCTCGCGTTGAATCACCACTTGCTTTGCCCCAGGTAGTGTTGCCACAAGGCAAGGCGAAGTGAAGCGAGGCGGGTCGCCATCAAACCTTGATACGCCTTGATTGAAGTTGAATCACAATCTCATCATTTCTTTTCAATTTCCGCTCTCAAGTGCTAGGGGTT
>ML210595.1:0-12906 GCA_004369085.1 Coprinopsis marcescibilis | reverse complement strand
TCGAAAGCGCAGCAAAATCCTGGAAGAGAGCAAGCGGCACTCGATTCAGCGACCTATCCACAAACATGAAACGAAAGGTAGGCTCACCAGAAAGTTCTCTTCCTCCCCTCGCTTCTCCGCTGCATCGGTTCGTACACTCGCCTCTCTCGCTTTCTCGGCTCCTCGGCGATGTCATTCACACCTGATAGCCTGGAGCACAGATCGCAGTGGATGCAGTGGCACCAAACTTTACTCGAGGTGCGGGTGCGCTCCTGAGATCGAGACCAATCGCGGTTGTCGATGCCGACGAGGATTGGATGCAGTCTTCGACGCCAATCAGGACATGGGCCTGGTACATTCGATGCTTCTCAAGACAACGAAGCGCATCTGGGTGAGCCATGAAGTCGATGGGGAGGACAATTAAGGTTAAATTGAACAGTCGAAAATGGTGTAAGGGATTGGCGCACTGTCGATGGCGCAGACGAGATGACGAAGAGATACAGTCGCAGGTCGATGAGAGCGGCCGTGACGATGACGCGTTGTGTTGCCCTGGATTTGCGTGTTTGCCCTAGCCGACTGACAATGTCCAAGGACCCTGCTCTCCACTGCCGATGAGGATGATACGCTCGTTGTGACGGTCACCCTGAACGAAGGGGACGACGAGCGACTGCAGGCGGATCTAATGCGGAAGCGCATAGAGCCGGGCAGGGAAGGTTTTGATGGTGGACACGAGCATGAATGTAGGCGGATCCAGGTCGTCAGCGGCACCGTCGTTCCCCACCAACACACTGCTCACACCCCACCACTGCGCCCTCACCCCCAAACTCTTCCCCCCACAGCGCGAGGTCCTGCACCTGATTCTGGAGCATCTGCACTGGGCAATGGGGTGTATGGTGGGGATTTGGAATTTGAGCGAGAGCGCGGGGAATGAGTTGCTGGGCTTCGTTCTGCGAGGAGCGATGGTACAGAACGCGGCCGAAAAGGAGGACAGTACGCTGTGAGTACTGCTAATTGTCCCCCGATCTAATAGGAGCGGGGAACGAGGGTCGCATGGCCGCAAAGTGGTGGGGCGGGTGGTATTGGTATTCGACGTGCTCAATTTCTAAATTCGGGATCTAACGATTCACAGTGTCAGATTATGTGACAACGACTAAGAGGGAAAGTGTTTGCAAACGCACCTTGTAAGCCAATGACTGGCTGTCCAGTTCCGTGGATCTGTTGCACGATATCTCCCAATGTAACGCATACATCTACGCGTCATAGCATCTAGTCTTCAATACTGCCCGATTTTGAGCATGGCGCCCGAGTGCTGGTTGGCCCAGACGTAGCGCGCTGGCCAGGTACATGCAACCCTCGAGATCTTCGAGTTCCCGTAACCTGGCTCTGGGGCTCTACAAAGGGTGGCGGGCCAGTTGGTGGAGGGTGGTCGCGTCGTGATAAGACGATGGGCCATAGAACTCGGGGGAGGAGGCACTGGGACGCGATTGGAGGTAGTAGGCTGTATGCTAGGTGCGTTGGATTGCGGACAGTTCCGGATTCAAAGTGGGCAGGTGCCGTTGTGTTGGCGGTGAACTGCTCGGTTGGATACGAAGCTGTGGGATGATAGTGGTATGCAGTGGGCGGTCGTAGATCTAGTGGTGCAATTGGAAGAACGACGAGCATGGGAGGAAGAAGAGGGTAAGTTGTTAGGGCAAGCAAGTCTAGAGGGTACAAAAGAACTCACACTTCCTATCCACTGACACGCTATTCGCCAGTCAATTTCGTGCTCAATATCCGAGGTGTTAGCTCCATCTCAGCGATATCCTGACAGTGGCCAAAGCCACTAAGTCGTCTTCTTAAGCAATGCTGACTCCAAATGCATGTAGCATTGGCTAACGTAGTCTGTGACACCGTAGCGGAAGTCAGAGGAGGGATGCAGCAAAGCAGAGCTTGGCAACGTACCTCATTAACCGCACCGCGATTGACTTCCACGGGGCCAACTGCTGAATGAGGCTACGAGCGGGTCAGAAGTCCAGGAAATCTATATTCGTCTTGCTCAGCCACTGTGATATGCTGAGACTGCTGGGCGTTGGCTAGGCGGTCGGGCGCTCGTCGTGGGTGTACATAGCGCGAGCTGAGCTCGGTGGGCAGCGATGCTCGGCTATCTCCGGCCGCGCCGCCAGACCTATGATGTCATAATAGGACAGTGTCGACTCTTGAGCTTCAAGGCTCTGCCGACTGTCCAGCTGCGGGCATTCATCACAATCGCTCCATACAACCCCTCAAGCTCGTTCATGGCCTCTCCATTATCACCCTATTCAAAACGATTGTGGCCTGTGAAGTTCTTCCTTCGCCCGGCCTCAAATGGACTCCCTCGTACAGGCGTCTCCCACCCCCTCAGCTGCCCCACAGTGTCCTTCAGAGAAGGCATTGACACAGCCACCGTAGAGTAGTGCACGTCGTAGTGGTTGCGCTTGAGCTTCTGCTGCCGCTATCTTTACGTGAAGCCAGTGGCTTGTTCCCGACTTGAACTGTCATTCGCAAAAGGTTGGGTAGGACGAAGTCCTGGACACTTTTGCTGCTGCTAAACACAGCGAAGCGTGTGTGGATGAAGTCACAGGAAAGAGCCAGGAGGATGCTAGGAGGACCGCAAAGAGGGTCTTTGGAGAATGAGATGACAGCCCGCCCTTTGTGCTCTTTCCGTATCCGAGTTTAACGACCTAGAACGACGGTCAAGGTACCCTCCCTACAAAGACGAAAGCCGTGTTCTCGCCTGCTACATGTGCTTCTTGATGTACCGTGTTGAAAGCCATTGAGTGCAGCTAATGCGCAGGCAGACAGGAGGCCAATATATACAACTTGGGAGGACATATTTACCTGGTAGTAGAATGTGGTTAAGAGTTGCTAGATAGCTTAGCAGGTGGTAGTTAAGAGGCAAGAGAGATAATTTGTATAGGGCTAAACTACAGCCCTTATATACCTATTCTACAAGTGTATTAGTAAGCAAGTTACATGCTACATGTGATAAGTAAATATATAAATAGACATTGCTAGAATGTTCCAGCATAGTCTAGACTCAGGTATGAGTCGATATGAGTAATGATGACACAAGTGGATGTGTCATGGTTTGTAATACTTTAGTCATGTATATGACATCAGCATATTCACTTAGTCATGTATCTGACATAAGTGTAGTCAATCGTTCTAAGTTCAACATACTGCAGTCACAGTCAAGGATGCTGACGAGGAAGAGCATTAAATGACGCAATCCGCGGGTGTATGAGGTCGCCAGGCATGATATTCTGATGCGACGATCTCTACAAGCGATAATAAATGACCAAACCATTTCATTCAATGGCTCAACTTCTCGATCTGTTAGCATAACAACATGCACGCCCTTGTCAGTTTTTAGGTCGATCCATAATCCAAAAAACTCGCAATCACGATGCACTCTTTTGGCATGTGATGGCAAGGGCACGAAAGTTGGGAGTCGAAACTGGTACTAAGTAGTACCAAGAGGTTTGAACTCGCTCCAGGCCCATTATAAGGGATCTATGGACCCGAGCCTTGATCTACACAGCGGTTACATAAGTGTCTGCACATGGGGCAGCTGCACCAAAGTAAACTTTGAGAGTGAAAACAGTCTGGTTGCACATTATCTTACAAAACTGAGATAATGTTTACAGAAATATAACATCTACAGTTTCAAAGAGTTTCATATGTTTTCAGTGCATTGTGCAAGAGATATGGCAGTATCTTTGCAGGCATATGTGTGGGATTGTTCAGACACTTAAGTAACCACTGCGTAATATCAATGGCTTTTTTCCGCTCTGCTGTGCATGCAGGCCGACAGTTATTTTAATTTAGCGCCCATCAAGTCACATGAATACACAGGGCTGTGGGCCTTGCCCAATGCTTCCGAAATCTGACAGTGTGTGTAGAACACAGCCTGTTAAGCAATCCCCCTCCTTGTTGCACTCGTCCATAGCATATGATCCCCCAACATCTGCTCACACTCTTACTCTGCATACTCTCTAGACAAACACACAATGGAAACAGGATTTTGGAGCTGGGCAAGCAATTTTAGTTACATAGCTTGACAGTAAGCTGAACGATGCCTTAGATGAGGAAGACCGAGCACATTGCACCAACAATGGGCCCTATCACTATTGCACAATATGGTATGTACTTTATCTGTAGTCTTGAGCGGATGCCAACATTGATGACAAACTTACTCTGAAGGCTCGCTGCAAACAGCACCTCAAGAAACACCCATAGGCATCATGGAAATGCTTTGTATGCCTGCTAAAGGTAAGCAATTGTTTGTAGATGATCGATCTGTACTGATCCTTTATATGCAGAAGAAGCCAGATTGGAGGGCGAAATCCTCAACAATGCACAAGGGGTACACATTGGGGGGTCTGCTATGCTTATCAGTGTGCGGAACTATACCAGCATCTATAATACCATCGTCCAACCTGATATTTCTGAAAAGGGTATGTAAGCATATTGATACCAGGTGTGTCGGAGTTTTTGACATCGTTTTCAACCTAGATGTGGTGCTGTTTGAGAAAATTGTGGAATGGCTGAGCAATATCAATTATCATGCCATCCAGGTTGATAACTATGGAAAGCAGGCAGAGGGGACAGGGAAGTGGGCATTAGACCCAAAAATTGTCGAATGGCTGGGAGGAGCTCTGGGAGTATTATGGGGGGTAGGCATGCGTAAGTTTGACATACCATGACAGTGGGGTAGACACTGACTCTTGTTGGCATTATAGCGGGTGCTGGAAAGACGGTATTAGCATACGTTCTTTCTTCATGGATTGGGTAACATACTGACAACTGTATCAGGTCAATTGTCATCAACCATCTCCTGCAGAATGCCAGGGCCACCAAGTGCATATGCATTGCATTTGCCTTCAGTTGCTACACTGACCAGTTCACAGGCAAAAAGATCCTTGGTGGCCTCCTTCGCCAGGTTGTGCAGAACCATCCATCCACCCTCACCTTTGCAAAGCCCATGTACGACTATCACCACCAACAAAAGACTCGACCATTGCAGAAGGAGCTCCTGGATGTCATCCAGGCCACCTTCAACTTGGAACTATCTGACGAGAAGTTCTGTGCCCTGGATGGCCTGGATGAAGCATTTGAGGATACCCAGGTTAACGTTCTTGACACTCTTGCAGAGCTTCCAGTGAATTATGTGGTGTTCATTGATATTATTTTGCACAAGACAGAAATCATCCAAATGATTGAGAACAAGATTGGACACATGCCAAGGCTCTGAAACCTACTGGAGAAGAAGGGCTAGAAGGAGAATGTTGTCAAGACTGTGCTTGAAAGGCCATCAGGGATATGAGTGATTCCGGGCACCTGTAGTGTATCATCTGCTCACCCATTAGCTTGTAGGTTCTTAGTGGTGTCACTACAGCATGACATGCTTGGTAGCTGCATCCATATCAAGAGCCTAGACACGGCACTGCAGGTGCTTCCTGTGGGTGTTAATGCCATGTATGAGGCCACCATGGAATATATTAATGGTGGTCCAGCACCTGAGTTGGCCCTGGGTGCACTGACCTTGCTTGCATATGCTCGTGAGTCACTCAAGATGGATGATCTTCTACATGCACTTGCTATTGAAACAGAACCATTCAAGTATGATTCCACCCTTCTGGTTGACCCTGACACTGTACACAGTGGTTACATAAGTGTCCGAACAATCCCACACATATGCCTGCAAAGATGCTGCCATATCTCTTGCACAATGCACTGAAAACATATGAAACTCTTTGAAACTGTAGATGTTATACTTCTGTAAACATTATCTCAGTTTTGTAAGATAATGTGCAACCAGACTGTTTTCACTCTCAAAGTTTACTTTGGTGCAGCTGCCGCATGTGCAGACACTTATGTAACTGCTGTGTATGTCCACATGCTGTGGGTTGATCACTTTTGAGCTAGAGACAAAATTTGTTCACCTTGTCCATATGTGTTATTTCCATCTTAATTGCCTGGATTATAGGTTATGCTTTACCCATAGATTACACTGCACATGACTTCCTGGTTCGCTACCTTCCAAAGTCAGGGGCTGATGCAGAGGCCATGTTGGCTTGCACATGTGTGGCTTACCTTCAAGATTGTGGGTTTGAAAACTACACTGGCTCCATCTATTATTACAATGATGATGTTTTCACCACCCATCCTTTTCTTGCATATGCCCATCGCAACTAGGCAATCCATGCACACTCAGCATCACTCCCTGCCTTTGTTGTGGAATTTATCCTGCAGTGCTAACACTTTCTCTGGAAGCATTCTTCACATGCAAAATTTGACCATCTCAACTCCATCCAGCTTGCTGCTGCCTACAACTTCCACAGTCTGCTTGCCCAGTGGCTGGGTTTGGATCTCTGTCCAACAAACCACTCACCTCCTTCTCCCCTTGACGTCAACTCCAAATCAGCACATGGCTACACTACACTGGCACTTGCTGCTATCTGTGGAAACCTGAAGACTGTAGAGCTACTCATTGCCATTGAAGGTATTGATATTCAATGCTTTGACAGTGATGGACAGTCACCCTAATTACAGCATCATGGGCAGGCCATGTTCAGGTTGTAAACATGCTTCTGGGAGTTGTTGATGCAGACCATGTCACTGCAGGTTCTCAGACTGCACCCATGCTTGCTGCATTCAGGGGCTGCACAGAAGTCATGAAGTCCCTTCTTTGTGCCCAGGCATCAATGTCAATGCAAGGGAGCCTGACACTGGTCATGGAGAGGGTTGTTCAGCTCTCACCCTTGCAGCCCAGATTGGTCACCTAGATGCAGTTAAACTACTGCTTGGAGTTAATGGTATTGATGTGAATGCATCACATTGGGAGTATGGGACAGCTCTTGCACTGGCATCCAGCAGGGGGCATATCAACATTGTCAAACTGCTGCTGCAGCAAGAGGACATTGATGTCAATTCCTTACAATGCCAAGAGGGGTCAGCACTGATGGTTACAAAGCTGTGGTTGAGCTGTTGCTGCAGCAAGAGGAGATTCAGGTCAATGCAACAAGGTCTGATGGATTTTCAGCACCATTATTGGTGTTGCAGGAATATCCATTAGTATCCAACAAAATCAAGTTGGAGATTGCTGAGTTGGTTAGGGCCCATGGGGCAAAATAGGGTTTATTACAGATTATATCTATTTGTTTGCTCTCTGATATTTTGTTCTGTACTCCTGTCTTACAATTTTATTTTCTATTCAAAAAAAAATTCCAACCCATGACTATTGTACTATTGCAAAGATCCAGCCCAAATCTTTTGGGCTGAAACTTGAGAGACATAAAACAAGGTTTACAGTATGCACCATTTCAAAGCCCCAAAGTATATTCAGACTCCAAGCAGTCAACCAAACAAATCAGCCATCAAAAATATTAAAGCAGCCAAGTCATCAAGCATACCTTCAATCATATGCAACAAGATTATAGTACATATACAGACCTTACACTAACTTGTTCATCAACAAGCACTCTCAAAACATATTTGGTCAATCAGGTAGCTACAGGGACACAGTCTGGTGTATTAGGCACAGTAAATATACAGGTAGGAATGATACATCCTTCTTGCTAATACATTTTTCAGCTTTGGCAATGGCAGCTGCATCAGCTTGAGGGCTGGAGGCAGTTAGAGAAGAGTTGTTAGTCCAAAGTTGAAAGAACAAATGATAGATGCAAGTGTTGGACAAAATAATGGCCAGGGAAATGGGAAAAACAAAAGGAAAGGAGGAAAGGCAGGGGGCCCAAGAAGGAATGCAAAGATGACAAGTGTAGAGATTGGGACTTGGCTGCAAGCAGCCAAGCCCATCTCTGTTTCCTCATCTTGATACTTTGCACACCCATCAGTGCCAATACAGTGCAAACATTTAGGCGCTTGATCACATGTTCACCAAAACTCCGAGATTCCTGCTTATTGCAAGCATCCCTATGCCATTTTGAGCTATATCTCTGCCCCAAAACACCTCAACTCTCTTTTGATCATCGGGCACCATCTTTGGACTTCATCTCACTTCCAAGCATCCAACAAAGTCCACAATTGGCCTAGTGCGTGGGAGACCAACCCTGAAGACCCAAAACACTTGACACATGGTGAAGATTTGACTTATAAATTCATTCCTCATCGCATCTACACTGGTATGTAGGGTTCCATATTGCACATACAAATATTCTAGAGCTTCTTGGCTTAACTTTCCCCATTTACTTTATTTATTTATCTATTTACCAAGTAGTCAGAAAATTATAAGTAGTTGGCCAGAGCAATCCTCTAGGACAGCTCTAGCTCACCTGAGAACCTATCTACTACAACTCTATCAAATCCTTTCTCTTCCAAAGCCACTGCGCTTTTGCTGATTGGTTCCAGCCAGCAGAACCAACCCCAACTGTTTACCAACTCCTATTTCAAGTTCAAGACTTACCTGCAAGAGGTCTGACTCATGCCCAAAGCCAGTCAAGTGCCCTTACATCACCTGAACAACCTCTCTTCACAAGTCTGCAGTGGGCAATGGTGTCATTTACCAAACGGACCCAAGTGCATGTGAGGTAGATGCAACGCTGAAGAACAACACAAATACAGACAAATGAAACAAAAGTAGTGAGAAAGCTCACCTCCAAACATGCTGGCAACCTTGAACAGCTTCTGCAAATCACCCATTGCCTCCTTGTCCAACAGGTGAATGGCAACCTCCTTGGCATTGTACAAGCTCTTGAGGCGCATCAGGCTCTGGACAAACAGGGGCTGGGTAAACTTGAAGTAAAAGTGCATGACTGCCATCATGGCAAGGCCCATGTACGATGCATGGAGGAGTTTAGATATCTCTTGAAGGTCGTAGTTGCCGACTGTTGTCACTGAGTTTGGGCTCGTTTCTGGAATGTGGTTTGGTTAGTCTGGGGATTTGGACTGGGAAAGAGTAGGAATACAGACCATTGGTGCTTCAGGTTTGACTGAATGGGCACCAACAACACAGACATTACTTGTGTTTGTAATGAAAGAAGATGGACGCACTGTATTTCAACACAGTTTGGTAATTATTCTTTTGATTAACTGCTTCACAATCGACTTCTATACGACTTGCTTTTCAGTGAGGCCACGGGCAAGCTTGATCTCCTGGACCCCGATATTCGTCCTGCCCACGACTGTGGTATGCTGAGGCTGCTAGGCAGTTGGGCGCTCGTCGTGGATATAACGCGAGCTGCGATGCTCGTCGCGATGAGCGGCTATCTCCGGCCGGGCCGCCAGATTGATGTCATATGAACGACACGGACCAGGCGGTTGACCTGGAAGGTTGTGTTGGGTTTCGAGGATCGACTGCGTGTCAGGCTGTAGGAGCCCATCCAGTACGCGTGGAAGGCAGTATGCCGGCGATGTGGCTCTCAATTGGACATGCTAATGTAGCATTTTGAGCACTATTTGATCTCAACTTTATACCTCAGCCGCTCAGGTACCTGTGCGTCTGCGCCGGTTGAATATCATGCAGTGTGTCAGGGCTTCTAAACGGTGCCATTTGTGACAATAGTCTTAATACACATTCGAAACACCAGGAAAGAGAGTCGCCAAGACGTGCAAGGGGACATATAGCTGCGAATCACATGGGAATACTTAGCGACTCTTCCCGACATCAAAACTCAATTCACCGACCTCTCTGATTATCTTGGAGGAGATGAAACCAACAGGTTGCTATCCCAATACCGCATTTTAACCTCCCAGACCTCGTTCACAAGCGCTGCAACATCACCCTGGACGAAAGCAAAGGAATCAACAACTCTGAATCGCCCAACCAAATAAAACGGCAGAAACGATCGAACTCACCTCTTTATCCCGCCTTCCCTCAGTTGCATTCATCGTAGTAGAGCCCGCTGCTCCCTTAAATTCGGCTCCTCGACAACATCCTTCAGCATGCATACATCACAACGTCACCCACTCATCCCCACCCCCACTATACCCAGCGGCAGGCAGGTTGTACATGTGAACGTCGACACATCCAGGACGCCAGCATCAACAATGGTTGATTTGGAGATTGGGCGAGAGTGTGTGGATGAGTTGTAGCGCATCGTTCTGCAAAAGACGGTGGTATGTACAGGACACGGCTGAAGAGGAAGAGGATGGTTTGCCGTGAATGTTGCTACTTTCAGCCTTGAGTACGACGACTGGGAAGCGGTGAAAGAGGATAGGATGGCCTGAAAGGTGTTGGGTGATCGAGACCTAACGATTCCAAGTTTCAGATTCGTGAAACCCCAAGATCACGACTCGCCAGAGGGCAGTACTTGCGGACGCACCTGTAAGCCAATGACTTTGTCCAGTTCTGGGGCTCTGTTGTGCGATTCCGCTGAGTGGAACGCCTAGCTTTTCGCACCAGAGCTTCAGGCATTCATCACTGCTTGAGCTCGAAGACGTCACACGGGTGCTGGCTGGTCCAGACATGACGAGCTGGCCGAAAACATGCAGTGCCCGCGATCTTCCCGAGTGGTGTATAAACCTGGCTCCGGGGCTCTGTAAAGGGCGGGCGGGCAAGTCGATGGTGGGTGGCTGTGATGCAATGAAAGAGCCGGCGGTAGATATCCGGGGAGAATCGTAGTGGAACGCGATGGGAATTCGAAGAGTGTCTGCCAGGACGGTGAACAGTTCCGGGCTGAGAGTGGCTAGTGTTGTTGTGTTAGGAGTGGACTCCTCGGTTGCCTACGAGCTGTTGAATGACATTGGCAAGCAGTGGGTGGACGTGGTGCTAGTGGATACAATTGAAAGAACGACGAGGATGGGAGGAACCATTCGGGCAAGCATTTATAAAGAGTTACGACCCTGGAAGTAGCAAAAGGCACTGTGTCAGGACGGATGCAGCAAAGCAGAAGTGGGCAACGTACTGCGATCGACTTCCACGCGACCAACTGTTTAATGAGGCTACGAGCGGGTCAGAAGTCCAGGACGTCGCTGTTCGTCTTTGCTCAGCGGCTCTGATATGGTGAGGCTGCTAGGCGTTGGCTAGGCGGTCGGGCGCTCGCCGTGGATGTAGCGCGAGCTAAACTTGATACCACTCAGCTATCTCCGGGCGCCCCGCCAGACATATGATGTCAGAGGACCTAGCTGCGGGCATTCATTACAATCGCTCCCATCCAACCCTTCCCACAAGCTCGTTTGTAACTGCACTAATATTAATCTAGCCAACCCACCGTAATGATAGCGCTCGGGGCTCTGCTGCCACCTTCTTTACGAGAATACAGGGGCTGGTTTCCCAGTTCAACTGCCATTCGCGAAAGGTTGGGGTAGGACGAAGTCCTGCACACTTTCGCTGCTGGAGACAGAAAAGTGTGCGAGGATGGAGAGCCAGGAAGGCTACAAAGAGGGTCTGTCGAGAATGAGATGCCGATCACGCACGGCGTTTCCATAATCGAAGCACCCGCCCTGTGCGCTCTTGCCGTATCCGAGTTTAAAACGAGTGCCACCGTACACTCCCGACAAAGATGACGGTTGTTCCTACCTTCTACACATGCCCCTCAATGTACCGCAAAACACCAGAGAGACACTAAGCACTTTGTACCCTCGCATCTCGTGTCTCCCACATTGATTCATAGAATTCGTATCTCCCGGTCCCTCAGCTCTTCTACCACGCCTTTCTCAGACAAGGTGGATGTGGAGAGCCGGTGCGGATGAGAAAGGACTTATGTGTTAGCCGAGTACGTACTATTCACCGTACCAACGGTGACTAGTAGCTCGAGGATGACTTCCGAAAAACAAACCTGGAGCATTCAGTACCCCTCCGCCAATGCGCCAATATCCCTACACTTAACACTGGCCCACAGGTGTACGTACACTCCTCGTACACTCCTCATAATGTATCCACGGTGTCTCCACATAGTGTCCATGATGTCTCCACAGTGTCCACAAGGTGTACATGGAGTGTCCACAAAGTGTCTAAGAAGTGTACACAGTGTGTATATATTGTGCTCATACACTCCTCGTACACTCCTCGTACACTCCCCATACACTCCTCGTACACTCCCCATACACTCCTCGTACACTCCTCGTACACTCCTCATACACTCCTCATACACTCCATAGACACTCCATAGACACATCATGGACACTGCATGGACACTCTATAGACACTGCATGGACACATCATGGACACATCATAGACACTGCAGGGACACATCATAGACACTGCATGGACACTGCATAGACACTATGTGGACACATCATGGACACCACATGGACACATCATGGACACATCATGGACGCTCACTTCAGAGACTTTTCAAATATATAAGATATCTTTTAAAAATATACAAGTACATATAAATATTACAACAAAACAAACCAGCTACTATACAGTTTATCAATGACTTCTCTGCTCCCTTTTTCATTTCCTTTAATCTTCTTCTTCATCTGTATCATAAACCCTAGCTTCTTCATCTTCATCATCAACCTCTATAACATTGATATTCTTTTTCTTCTGGAGTACCATCTTGCTATGATAGTAAAGCATGACATGTATCAGCCAGTTGAAATTGTATGCTGTCATTCACTTCAGAATACCAGAAAATCCACAAGCCAAGCATTCAGTGCTCACAAACTTGTGTGTTGAAAGCTTGCTTGAGGTATGGTTGTCCCTGGGCATTCTGGGCAACAATAACAAGGTTGGGCTGGGAACCATCTTCAGGAGCAGGATTGCACCATTTCTGGCATAGCTCATCTGAAGCTTTGTGATTGTTATAGTGGTAGCTGTCAACAATAAAGCGAGAAGTCTCCAGCCAGTCTTTCCAGCTTGGATTGGATACTACAGTTCTCATAACCAGACATGCTTTGTCAATGCATATAAAGTCTGGTCGAGAATCTGGTTCAGGAAAGACCTTTTGAAGGAACTTCAGAATCTTGGTAGGTGACTCAGATTTGGCAAAAAGGGCCCAA
>ML210594.1:0-12909 GCA_004369085.1 Coprinopsis marcescibilis | reverse complement strand
TGAATAGTTTCCTTTGGTCCACATTTCACAATTGTAACTTGCAAGTTACTTGTAGACGTTGCAGCTGGGAATGCCAGTTCGGTGCTCGAAATACGGAGGGCAAAATCCACTACAAAAGGTCAATTCCCCGACGCTGAACCCCCTGATTCTGAATTGTTTCCAATTGAACCCCCTACGACCACGGTGGATCCCACCTCAGAAGATTTTGTGTTCATTACTTCCCTCACTGAATTAGCACTCTTGTCACCTCCACCGCGTCCATCCAGGTCGGCTCCATCATCGCCATCAAAGCCTATACCCCGCACCACCCCACCCCCACCCCTCACCAATGGAGACACAGACACACCATCCAGCGCAGCAACCCTTCCCCCTCAAGTTCCAAACCCTTTCAGCTTCTCCACAACCATCCTACGCTCGCCAGACGGAACAACCACATCCATCATCATTATCCTCGACACTCCCACACCCAAAAACGGACGGCCAAGTTCCA
This sequence comes from Coprinopsis marcescibilis, assembly GCA_004369085.1. Classification (NCBI taxonomy): domain Eukaryota; kingdom Fungi; phylum Basidiomycota; class Agaricomycetes; order Agaricales; family Psathyrellaceae; genus Coprinopsis; species Coprinopsis marcescibilis. Next base: position 12,419 of record ML210594.1, on the reverse strand, counting down.
AACCTCTGCCAGTTGGCCCCATCATTGGCGGTTCCATAGGTGCATTGGCGCTCTTACAAATCCTCATCCTCATCCTTCTCTTCGCCTGGCGTCGCCGGAAACGCGGGTCGGCGTTGGCTGTGGCATTATCATTCCCCTGGGGCCGCCCTCAAGCCGACGACGGAGGATTCGGGGGACTTGCTCGGGCGTTCGGAATCCGCCGACGTTCAAATTTCAAAGCCTCGTCAGGCAGAGCAGGCGACTATGCAATACTTCCTCCCGCAGTTCCATTCCGGAAAGGGTATACTCAGCGGACAGGGTATCTGGATAACGAGGCGATGGCTGGGGCTCCTGCACGGGAGGGCAACACAGTGCCGGATGGGCTGCCAGCCAATTCTGGGACAGGGTTTACTCCTGGGAGTAGTGGGCGTCCTGACGGGTGGCTGGAGGATGGGAACGAGGCACTAAAAGAGCGGATCCGGTTTCTGCAGCAGCAAGTCGCGTCACTGAGGGCCCGGGACGCGAGACCAGCGTCCACGTCTACCTCCGCAGAAGAGCCCCCACCGATGTATAGTAGTAATGTGTAGACCGCAACTATATCATGATGCCAAGCTATTGGTTCCAACAGAACCCAAAGCCTTCTCCCACTCACTGCTTCTACAATCTCCAACAGGCATTTCGGTGGTGCGTCGGACACCAAAACCTGACATACCAGAACATAGAAACCGAAAACGAAAATGAGGGATAAAGAAATAATAAAGAAATGATGAACCAATAGCCCTGTCCCTTGCTCGGGACAGCACGCGAGGAACAGAACACGACAACAAAAGCCATCGAAACCACCAAAAAATGGCATCGCAAAACCAGAAATAGAAACCCAAAAAACGCTCACCAAGGGCCCTCTCACTGACAACACACAAGCCGACCATGCCCCCAACCGTAAACTCGCTTTGTCCAACATCGCACTCAAAAAAGGCGACGCGCTCATAGCGTCCCAGGAGCCCATTCAACAGTGTGCCGGCGTTTGAAGGTGGATTGGATAGGGGGGTATGACAACAAGGACGTGGGTGAGAGCGCAGGTTGGGCATAAGACGCTGAAACCCGTTGATCGAGCGACTTAACCAATGCTTCAGCCCAACTGGGGGGAAGGACATACGGTGCAAGATCCCTAGACTGTTTATACACCTAACCCATAGTCAATACGCACGAACGATAAAACCATGACCAATGAAATAAAGCACTCACAACATAAACACCAGGGACACGCAGCACCTCTGGATCTCTCTCCGCATCAGGGTGCACACCCCAGTTCAACCGCCTCTGCCAGCGACTCGGCCTGAACACATCCTCAAACGGCCGGCACACAACCCCCAACCTCTCCACGCCCGTCCGCAACGTCTGCACCGCGATCACAGCACCCGCTGTCCAAAACGGGTCGCTGCACCACGCTCTGTACGCTTAGAGGGAGCGCACGGAAAACCGAATCCTCCAAAACATGTCCCCCACCTCTGCTGCACTTAATAGCAAAGGCAGCTTTGAGGACAGGCAACGGCGCAGAGCTCGGCGCAAACACCCTGTGCACCCTCATGCCCCCGCCTCCGCGCCCTTCCACACCCACCCGAACCCCAAACAGATCCACACACCCATGCACCACGCCCACCCCAAACGTGCCAAGCAGACACAACGTCTCATGCGCAGGGAGCAAAACGAGGGTGGTGGCAGACACTTCGGGCAGCCCCAGCGCCGCTGCTTCACCCGCAGAGATCCCAAACACATTCTCGCCCTCTACAGGCCGGAACGTCGACAGCATCTCTGCCTCCCGCTCCTCCTCCTTTTGGCCAGCCACGACGGCATTCGCACTAGTCGCAGGCCCAAAATCCACATCCATCGCCTGTCGCATGCCTGGACATGTGAGCGTTTTGTGGGCGTACATCGGATATTTCCGTGTTGCCACGCCTCTAAGAGCAAGCGGACTGCTATTTTGACGCTTTCTGCACGCCCGCCATGTCTAAACTGCTGTTTTGGCCTACCAAGTACTATTTCTACCCCATCGGCAACACAAGCGCAATTTCATTGATCGGTGACCTGCCCCTTGAAGAGCCTGCAAAGTTGCTGCTCCTTGGCTGTGGAGATCCACGCAATGTTCTCTACACTATATTCACAGAACCCTCCCATCGTAAGTCTCAGAAAGACCTTGATCTTCCGCTCAATAGTGCTGACCGTGCTCAATAGCTGCGCGTGTGCTTGACTTCACTTGTGTGGACTTTGATCCCGCCGTCATAGGTACGTCGTTCTATGATCTCTCACCTTGTCGTCTGACATGAGCCTCGTATCGCCTCGACAGCTCGAAACATCCTCCTTTTCACCATGATCGTTGACGATCAACCATTTGACACCATTTGGAATTCATTCTTCCACTTTCGCCTGGACAAAAGCTCGAGATCGGCTCTCCTCGCCCAGTGTAACAAGCTCCTTGACCTCTCCGACTCCCTTCCCAGCTGGAGCGCATCTGTGTACGCACCTTACATAAGACTCTGCACCGCCTACACGTTATCAGAAGTCAGAAGGCACTGGAAGCTCTACATCGACATGCCCGAGCTTCCAGAATCTCGACTCAAAGCCATCAACGCCACGTTTACCGCAACTGCGAACGATAACAAAGGACATTCCAGTGTCGCCGTGAGGTCTGTCGGGCCTGCGCTGGTTGAGGCTGCCAGTATCCTTGATCAAGGGTTTCAGAATTACTGGAAGACAGGGACAACCTTTTCCGACCACAAATCGATTTCAGGAGCGACAGAGATCAACCCGACGTTTGTCTACTCCCTTGGAGGGGAAGGGGGCTCATTCCACTATGGATCCGACCCCGTCACTCCTTTCCACCTCGCGCCCGTCTTCGGTAACACGACGAAGAGAGAGGGGGTATCCATGTCGGAGGTAGTCAAAGCCGCAAAAGACCAGTTCAGTGGGTGGTGCTCGTCTTATCGAGCAAGCACCTTATCGTCCAATCCGCCCATCATCCGTTTGTTTGTTGGTGACGCCAACGCCGTCTGCCACGCTCTTCGATCGTTCCATACAACCGGCACGCTTACACTTGGATTGCCAGTCGCACAATGGAAGACTCACCTCATTCAGCTTGATCCCGCTCAGTATAGAGCCCCTTCCTCCCTCACTGGGGCGCCGTCGTTGTTCAACGTGATCCATACGTCGAACCTCGAAGACCATATCGGACTGTTAAACGTTATCATCTCCACAACCCCCCTCCTCTCGCCCGCTCCGTCTAGTGCCCTCTATTCAGAATCATTGCTTTGCTTGGAGCGAGATGCGACGAAGGAATTCAAAGAACACCTCAAGGCCGACATCACTGCAATAGGACTTTTGATCGGATTGGTACCGTGCGATTACCTTTGTGGGTTCTCGTCACTCTCAAACACTCATGAGGTGCTACGGTATCGATCCGCGGAGAAACGGGCGAAGGGTTCTGCGACACAGTTCCATCAGGTCACAGCCTGGAAGTGGACAGTATCGGGCGACGTTAATACCGCTCAGTTTCCGGGCTCCGTACTAAAACCAACCTTTGACCCTGGCCAACTCGGTACCCTTCTGTACGACATCTACGACAAAATCTTCGGCCAAGAGACATCGGACAACTTCTGGGAAGCAAACAAGAAGAATATTGACACCGCATTCCTGGCGTCGAACCTAGCACACTATAATCGCGAATCGTTCATCCTCTTCCTGAAACTTGTTCGAAACCAGCTTGACCCCAGCCAAGAGGTGTGGAACATGGTCATGGACCGATTCAGTTCGCTACAGCTCGCGGCGTGGGATATTATGTCGATGGACACCCTCCATTATCAGGACGTCTGTGGTCAGCTCTTTCGGCATGGGGTCTACAAGATGCCTTTCTTCGCAATTCGTACCTCCAGAACTGGCCCCTTCGCTTCCTGGGACACCATCCCAGAGCTAGTTCGCATAGTTCTAGTTATCCCCCGCCACGAACTTTCAGTCCTCCAGAGTTGCAAGCCCGAGGATATCGGAACCCCACCACTCCAGTGCGACATATTCGGTGAACGATGCCACAACTGCTTCACCGCCGTTCACGTCGCCTTTGGGAGGGCAGTCGCGACGGGTCCGAAGGGTCGCGAGCAAGTGGTTTTCGAAGAGGATATAGCAGGATGGAAGGGCACGTCGTCTCTCGTTGCTTCTTTTGTCGCACCATCATGGCTGCTAGTGCATAAGGAGCCGTATCAGAACATCAGCATCGGATTCGGCGTCCGCAATACTCCGGCAGCCTGTGTGCGACTTATTCCCAAGCTTGGTTTGACCCTCCGCATTTTCAGTGCCAAGCTCACCGACAAGAAAATCACGTCTATGTTTTGCCCGAGTATCCCCTTCCCTCTCGATATTCTGGAACTTCGCCGCAATCCACTACCACATTCTCCAGATCCCCGAAGATGCTCTCGCAGCTTGGCACTGTAGACGGGACTGCTGTCAGCTTGGACGAGCAATGCGAGCTGGTTGAGTCTTTGACGGGTCACATCTCCTTGACCGATGAGGCATCAATTCGCCTGTTCTCGTCCAAGGGAAGTAAATTGACACCTCAAATCAAGCAACTCTCGCCGTGCGTTATTAGGGTTGGACTGGGGGATAAAGCTCAGGATCTGGCCTATCCATTCCCCGTCCAGGTTACCAACCATCGCCTTCGCCTTGCTCGAAAGTCTCGATACATTGAAGTAGGTAAAGCTCCCTCGATGTTTTCTATCCTTGCTGACGCACCTCTACCAGGTTATCGTGCTCCCGTCTCGCTCTTTCCTCCCAGACGGCCTAAAGCTGAATCCGTACCCGGTTGTCGAGTCAAATGGGGCAATTACGCCTTGGAGCATCCATCGAGTCAACCTATCCATCCTCCCGTCCCTAGATCCGAAATCGCGAACCATCTCGAAGTGGGTTAATGCACACATCAGCTCGATGCTCTCAGACAGGGAGCGCGCCAACCTCAAGAAGAACAAGTACGACGCACTCATGTTCGTCAAGGACACTATTCATGCCGTAATGACTCAGGCTGCGGGGGTCGATCGCGACCCGACCCCAAAGCGCCTGTTTTGCCTACGCGACAAAGAGTCCAACAACTCCGACACTGTCTTCTTCATCGACCAAATCCGATTCGACCTCGCTTCACATACATTGGTAGCTGATGGCTTCGTTCTTCCCCTTTCTGTACCGCTTCTCCAGCGGCTCTCAAAGCCGTTTGGGAAGCTTGTGCACGAAGGCCAGATGCTTCACATCCCCGTGTTTGAGGGCGAGATGCAGTCGTGGAAGCAATTGCTGCCAGTGTTAGTTGAGCGATGCCGAACCTCGTGGGCGCATGGTCCCAACTGCGAGTACAAGTCTGCCGGTATCATCCCGTTGACAGAGATGATGGAGGCAGACCCCCTTTGTAGCTGTGGACGTGGTAAAGACAATGAGGCCATGCACAAGGTGGTGTTATGGAAGCCCTTCGCTCCATACGTCACCAGGTTCGCATTGTCGCCGCTATTTGCTGTCTCTTACCTCGAGAATGTTGGTCGTTCGCCCCAAGCTCGCAAGTGCTCCGCTTGTCGCAAGAAAGGTAAACCGAGTTTGAAGGAGTGCGGTGGGTGCAAGAACATCAGGTATTGCTCGCCTGAATGTCAGAAGAAGGATTGGAAGGCCCATAAACCAAAGTGCAAGTCTTGACTCCGACCACAAATGTTGGCGCGGTGTTATGTATCTCCCAAAATTTGATGTAACAGTAGGCTAAATGTACTTATATTGCACGTTCATATTGTGTGGAGCTGCTCTGGGTACACAACACATGGCAAGATATCGAATGGTGATAAAAATCGTATACGGCAGTGGCGACGACGAGCATCACAAGCCTCGATGCTATTCGGTTTACGGGCTCTGTGGTCCTTGACCAGCACCACCATGTCAGCCTTGCTTCCCTCTCCACGACTCGACCTCAACTGTAGTGACTGCGGCTGTATAGAGGCAGACCCAGATATTGCAGGAATTGGAGTAGGTGATCGGCTCCTTCTCGGTCCGCGCCTAGCGTTCACAACTACTAGGCTATCATCGCATTCACTGTGATCGCAGGATTCACTCTCATTTTCTGCATATTTGCCCTCGTAACCGACGCCATCGCATGTAGACATGAAGGGTCTGGCGCATACCCCTTGTAGAGGACGCGTCTCGCCTCCTCAGGGAGCTCGACGCGCCCTCTCACATGATCACCGAATTGCTTTTCCCCTTTTGGACTCTACTTACCTATACACCCCCAAAAGGGTCCCAGGCGGCTGTGATGTCGGAGATTGACGTTATCCCATAATGCCAGGCGGGCTGCGAAACACACTGCTGGCACATGATTATAGTGCAGGCCTCAAAATGTTTTCAAAATGTTTGACTAAAGTTTACATCCCGAAATTGCATTTTGGATGGGTCAAAAGGTTAGATTCCAGGGTCAAGCAAAATACTCGAGAAAGATTACATTTTGTCATTATTTAGACCTCTTACAGAATGTTAAGTTTAGGATGTATTTTGAAGTCACCTGTACAGAGCCAAGACACATAATTCCGCCCAAATTTGTACTGAGATCTACGCAGAATTTCACGTTGTCCAAAATGTTGATTTCGATATTTAACTTGTGTGACCTCTCAAAATGTGGCTTTCGGGCTATAAATGATACATATGGGAAACATTTTGAGCAAAATTCCATATCTATCATTTGACGGGCCATAAAATTATACATTTCTATTGTCTCTAAATTGAGCCAGAACATAGAGTATGGGACCAATATCGGAAGAGACAATATTCGTGCTATAAATAACATACCGCACGAGTTTGGCGCGAGTCTCTATTGTTACAGTACTTTCCAATTTCTTGAGATTCTACCCGTTTCAGAAGGTTTCAAATTAGGTGTGTGTAAACGATTGGTAAACTAGGTAACATTTAGTCAAAAGTTTTGCAAACATTTTGCAACGTTCACTATAATCCCTTGCTGGCAGTGACAGCTGTCTGCACTGTGATGACACCATGACCATCAAAACCTTTTCATGATGTTTTCGCCAGCTGCCTACCAGCCGATTTGGGAATATAGAGGTTTCATATTGGCTCAAATTTGTATCTTTGAGTTTTCACATCTTCAAACGGTTAAATGATTCATGAGAATGATTCTCGAGAGTTTCTTACTTCGTTTCCCGTTCACCGAAAGCTGGGAAAGTGTTGGAAAGCTCAAACGATGTTGAATTCCGAGCCGCAATTTTGTTTAAGTCCATTGCCAAGCGAAAGCCGAGCTGCCACTGTCAATCAAATTTAATCAAACATTTCAACTCCCGTTTCCCAGGCTGGTTGGCACACAAACCGGACAACACGTCACCAGTTGGTTGCCGTCTGTTCTCTCTGCCCACAACCAACGCGACAACTTGGCGACAACTATGGTAAGCTCATCCTCTCTGTCTGCCAGTCGTTATTCATGATATATGCCCGGATTACAGGGACGAGTACCGAGTTGACACTATTCACACGCTGGGAGGCCCAGGTATGTGTTCCTTCTGTTCCAACAAGCTAATCCTGATGTTTCTGTTCATAGTAAGATTTTGGAGATGAGGGCCTTGGATATCGGTTGGTGTGTATCTGTTTGCCCTTTTCTCATCGCTTCAACTCACAGACCCAGTTATACCGAACATTTATGATGGACTCGATTCTTTGCATGGCCTTTGTACTCTTCCGACACATTCGAGCTTGATTTATTACTGGGTCAGATCTCTTTAGTCTACATGGTGTATATGTATATAGTTGAATAATGAATTGACTACCGCTTTCTTCCCAAATCATGAACCGAAATGTGAGCGTGCAATGAGCTGGCATAGAAAATGAAATTATTTTGGTTTTTCTGGAAAACCTGACACATGGGGGACATGTTTGGCTCCACCCTGTGACCATGTCTACATGGCCCCACCATGCTATTAGGGCAACCAAGATGATGAGTCCAGGTCGTGACACATGTGTGACAGCGGGGTTCAATCCGTTGATGCCTGATGACAAAAATGTAGACGCTACGTTTCATCCGACCGGTGGTGATATCTAGACGTATCGTACTTGTATGGTAGATTAGAATTTTTGTACCCCGTTAAAGTTTTTATTTAGGTGCGATCGAAGGCCTAACAAGCTTGTTTGTACTTTTTTAGCACGGACCACCCCTTTGTAGTATAAAAACCGAGGCATTCGCCTCGAGATTCTTTAGCTCCTTACCAGTGGGTACTTAGTTCAAATACACCGTGTTTTACACCCCATATTCTCTCTCTGCCTCGTCTGGACCCTTCCTGCTTCTCTCTCTCTCTACTCGCTCTCCCTTCTCTCTCTACACCTGTGGTGTCTACAGTCCTTCGCGTGGGACTCTCGAATATCGTTGCATTTCGTCATATTGTCTCGTAAGCCTTAGTGAAGGCCATCGTCATGCTAACCCATTGTTTTCTTCGCACTTTAGCTCCCAACTCTCACCCACTAGATTCCGGGTTCACGAGCACCCACATCGGATCGCTTTGCACAGCACTTTAGCGCCCGTGCACCCCTGCTCGATTATTCCCCGTTCCGAACACTTGCGTGACCATACAAGTTGCAGCCTCTATACCCTTGTTTCGACGGAGCCGCCCACTGGGGGACAATAACCATCGAAGGTCCATGGCCATTCGAAAATGGCTGAAACACCTCTTCTTTCCCATGATATTCTCCCTCTGCGACATTATGTTGGATAGGGAGCAACACGCAGCTCCTCACGTTCTTCTCAGTCCATCATTTGGCTTCCCAAATCAAATCAGACTCCGACTCACGGTCCCAAAATCAAAATCGTTGCGACCTCCCTGACATCCGACCGTACCTGTCCCGACCATCCAAATACCTTCGAGTACTTCTCCTCTTCTGCCAATTTGGAATGCTGATAGTTTTCGCGACGTTGCAGAGCCATCGGGACTGGTTTGGGATGTTCAACTGCCCGATGGAGTGTGTGATTAGGGACCTCAGACCGGGTGGTAGCCCTCTACGTTGGAGTATAGTAAGCTACACCTTGCTTTTATGGGGGTACGGAACAGCCATTTGGCCATTGCTTTTCGAGGGACCATGGCGGGGGACTGCTATTCCTGGAACGCGAGCGTTGGTACAACTTACAGTCAAAACCCAGACTTTGCAAGTGATCTGATGGCTACAGCGTGTCTTCTCGTCCATGATATTTGACATGGTTTTCAGCACAGTATCCTACCTTCTAGGTATACTGCTCTTGGTATCGACCCGCTACACCGCCAATAGACTTCATGAACGCGAAGGCTGCGAAGAGTTGAGGGAAGAAGCAAGCACCGACCTTGGCAACGATGGACGCATATGCAAAGATTGCTATGGGAAATAATGCCCATTCATAATGCCCTGTGTGTAGGTAAGAGCCTAGCGCATTTCGCTCATTTTCTTGTTCACCCCCCAGTCTGACTTGACTTTTCTTTGCAGCGACTCGAACCTCAAAGAGACAAATGCCCCCAATGTACCTTAGTCGCGGGTTATGGACACTGTGGATTAAAAGCTACGTTTGAGTTTCAGAATGATAGAACATGGCCCAAACTTTGAAGTGGACTACTTTTCCTTCTCGCTTGCTTCTCGCCTGAGGTATCACCAAGATATCGCGATCTCCGTCTGAGTTCGCTCCTATGTGAGATGTTAGTCACTTACACCATCTCGCCTCCAAGTTGGTATTGATGAAGCTGGATATAGCGGCGAAAGAGGTTTTCCTGTTCCAGAATGTATAGTTTTCCTGAACTGTTCAACCGTGCATTTCTCTGACATTCTGATGTAGCTACACCGCCACCGAGCCCGCATCAGTGTTGTGCCGGTCACTGACTTTGTGACCTTTCCCTGACACGTCAGTGACCGGTCAGTGACCTTGCCGCATTTGGAAAAGGGTAGGTCGCATGTTTGAACTTTTTGTGCTACTTTATAGCCAAATTTAATGGCAGGGTATCCTTTTAATTGTGAAAAGAGATAACAGGACATCGACAGAGCCTCAGGGTTTGCCGTGTCTGCCCAGAGGCGTCGAATCCTTAAATATCTCTATTTGTATCTGGTTTGTCTCCAACCGTATTAATAGCACCTGATGCACCCACATGGGGCGGCTAGTTAGCCCGGGAGGATCACTGTACCTACCTGGCTAACGGGCCTTGTTTAGGTCTTCCCCCTGCTTGCCCCAATAAATACCAGCTAAATGTAACTGACTTTGTCATATTTTGAATGAATATACCAGGTATAGGTGCAGGGAGTTACCGGTGGTACCCGGCAGGACCAGCTCACGTGCATCGGGACTGTCCGCCGCCTGAGAATATGCCCGCCCATTGTCATCCCGCCTTGTTGCCATCAACTCCTCGACAACGCTCCCGACCGCTGCAAAATAGACGCCAAACGTCGTCTCCACGCCATCTCCCGCCCTCGCAACCACGTGCCTGCGCCCTCGCTGCCAATATCGCCCTTGGCGCTGTCTCGGGAAATACCCGGATATGCCGCTCGTCGTCTTCCCGCCCTCTCCCGCCCTCACAACCATGTGCCTGCGCCCTCGCTGCCAATATCGCCCTTGGCGCTGCCTCGGGATATACCCGGATATGCCGCTCATTGTCTTCCTGCCATCTCCCGCCCTCGCAACCACGTGCCTTGATTCTCGCTGCCGGTATGGCCCTTGACGCTGTCTCTCCCAGATGTGCCGCCCATTTTCTTGCCGCCCTCTCCCGCCCTCGCAACCACGCTTACCTCCGTGCATGCTATCAATACGCGACGTGCCAGCGCCCGCCCTCTCAACGCCGCATGGTCATCATTTGATGGTACGTCCGCCATGTCATCCTCATGACGACAACATGACGACTGATTGCCTCCGTTCTCTTGCTGATTCTCCTTGGCAATCGCACCCCGAGATTCAAGAGCGCTTTAACTGTGTGCATGGGCCCTGTCATTCACAGACTCAGACAAGGGATACGGGACACACCACACAACTGTTGGAGTGGGGAATAAGATAATAAATGAGAGTAGTCTACATGTGACTAGTCCAATATACAAGGCCAGCGGCTAGCCAACACAGAGAGACACAGGGCTTACACAACATTGCCTGTTTCGCCTGCACTGTCAGAGCCACTGTCCTCCTCTGCATTGTCCAGAGACCTGTTCATGCGACTCTGTGGTGGAAACTGCCCTTCTACAGACTTCTTTGATGCCCATGCCTTTTTGCATGGATGCGAGTGCTCAACCTCGCCATCGGATCTGTCACTTCCAGAGTTGACCAGCTCCTGCTCACGCTCCTTTGCCTTTTGCGAGCCTCTCTTCACACCTGCGTCGCTTCGTCGTTTTCGAGTTTTCTTCGGTTTTGCAGGTGCTGCAGAGAGAGCTTCGTGCTCCTGGTTGGTAAGAGCTGCCCAAACGCAGGTTCCATTTCTGAGGGCAGTGCACAACATGGTTACCTCACTAACTGTGCTGAGCTTGGACAGCGACTTGAATGGGACCCCTTCTGGCCATCCTCGAAGGGTAATCCTGTATCGAAGCTCAATATTGAGTTGGAATCGTTCGTATTCCATTCCTATGCTGCAATTCCTGTGACCAGCAAGAAGATCTGTTGGGATATGGTAAATATGTGATGCCAAAATTATTAAAAGTAAGACAACTCACTCAAACCCTCAGAAATCATGGCAATGCACTCCTTCTGCATGACCTGAAGGGTTGGGCCCTTGGCCTTGTAGTCTACAGGTAGGAATCAGGGCCATGCCATCGTATAACCTCTAGCGGTAGGAATTAGATAACTACCGTCACTTCGTGCCACACACCACGCGTCAAAATTCCTGGCCAGCTCATTTCCCGTCATCCCCAGAACCTCCACAAAGAACGTGGATGCATCGCCTGCATCTGCGATGGCAGGAACAAAGGAGTCGTTGACATGACCCCTTGCTACTACAAAGAATCCTGTGGCCCCAGTTCTCTCATGCATGTTTGTCAACTGTTGCAAGCGGTCAGCCGTTGACTCATTTGCATCGGATAGACAGAATAACTCACCTCAATATTTATATTGTTCTGAACAGACGTAACGTCCAGTGCAGCGGCACGTTGTCGTCAAGATAATAGTTATCTTCTGGGTTTCGGCGGAAGTGACCTTATTCAGCCTATTCCAGTTGTTGGGAAAAGGTCCTCTCAAATATGAGTTGACAGGAATCTGACAAGAACTGTTATTGATAGAAATATTAGTAAGATAGTAAAAATAGATGATTGAATAACACACTATGATCAAAAGGATTGATAAATGTATTACCTGAATACTTTACCTGTTAGTGATGGTAAACTTAGACAAACCAAGATTAGATTATGAGATTAAAAGCCACTTGATATTCACTTGCAAACTACAGGTTTGTAGAATT
>ML210592.1:0-13137 GCA_004369085.1 Coprinopsis marcescibilis | reverse complement strand
GTTTGACACGTCATCGACTCCTCGGATGCATCATGGGGTACGGTGATGCTAAAATCATATGAATTCCGTCAAAATAAAGCAAGAAATGTGCATTCAAGTCATCGCGAGTTACCATCAAGCTCTCAAAAGGGGTAAAAATCGTGATTTTTGCGTGATTTATGGGATTACAACCCCCCCTCCAGGGTATGGGTTATGGGGTTTCAAGGGTTTATGGGATTTTTTATGGATTTGGGTGGGAACGAGGCTGGGGGATCTCAAAACGTATGGGATTTCCCGGTTTATGGGTTAGCACCGGTATGGTTTAAGACGGTGTCGACTGTATACTAGTCTGGACTGTCGACGGATCTCTCCTGAGCAAATGCGCTAAAACAGGATTCAAGAATCAACCGTTAAGTTCCACCTCCTCAGAGAAGCCCCCATGGTAACGCAGTAAATGATCATCGCTGGTGCCTTAAGAGTGGATCAAACGAAACGGGTTTTCTGTGATGGACTCCTGAAAGTACCAGTTCGCTTAGAGGGGTGCGAGAAGAGAAACCCTAGCGTTGCCGGTGGAGATGTTGAGTACCCATGTCGGCAAGTCCCGTCCAGACGTTGCTGCGGCTGCGGCACTGTGTGATAATGCTACTATAATGATCAAGTTGCCTTTGCCAGGCCAAATCCAACGAATGAATGGTCAACGTAAGGTCAGAAAGGATGTATATTTAGTATTTACAGGTGAAATACCAGATTCGCTGTTCGCTGTATGTTACACCGGCCTCGCATTTGAAGAGCACCGCCACTCTAAGAAGCCTCAGCATGCGCAGCACTGGCTACGCTGTCATTGTCTCGATAGCTCACGACTATCCAAAGGATGCTGGGAAGTTGGTGCAATAAGTTATCGGCCGTCGACCAGATGAGTGAGTATGATTGTTCGTACCCGAATACGATCAAAGAGAGGGCAATCCCGATGATAGATCCAAGGAGAGGTACCACTTGCCCTGGTACTAGGAACCACAGAAATGCGGAGATGGCTATTGGGATTGGAAGCTGAACGAGCCTAGAGTGGAGACCAGGAACAGTTAGGGGATGAACCCACAAAGGGATGCGGGAATACATACTCTTTAGCGGCAAATAGCTCAGCGCTTCTAGCTGGGTCGCATTCGGCAACATAAATGGTTGAGAGTGTGGCTACACCATGCGCCTGAACCATATCCAAGACACTACTCAGTATTCCCCAAAGGATATAGGCGCTGAATCACATACCGCGATCCCAAGAATCAGACTGGCGACATAGGCGAGTGGTTCATCAGGCCTCGCGTCTCCGCTAAAGGGCTGGAACACCAGGAGGGACACAAAGATGGCAGGAATCACAACTAGCGAGGGAATAAACGCTTTTCGAAGTCTGTCTTCGAGTTTTGCGTTGGGGAGCTTGGTAGCGATGAATCTGTCGGAACGAATGCCCATTGCGATGGACCCAACTAAGAGCAATCAGCGTCGCGGGCGGGTGTGTTAAGCGTCGGGCACACCTAGTTTGCCCAGACTGTAAGCTGAGAATATCGTATACTCGACATCGACCCAGCGTCCTTTATTCTATCTCGAGTAGGTGAGTATCAAAGGATGAGAAGTGAAAGAGAACGCGCGTACCTTCGCATCGTTTATGACCACGATAGTCAAAACTAAAGGGAAAATATTAGCCTGCACGTCGATTCAGGAAGGTAACACATACTTGGAAGGTTGCTGAGTATTAAGCCACATGTCAGTGACTGATATCGGAAGTCAGTCATACGACCCACTTCACGCGAAAGTTAAGGACGGCTCACGACTATGAAAGCTTTCTTGAATCTCCAGAGCACCAAAATAGGGTAGGGGATTTTCGAAGCCTGTTAACTGTGGAAAAGCGATTACCACACGTCGCTCCGGTCCTGAGCCAGCGGAGAGGGGGGTGTCATGTTGGTCTAGTGTCTGAGCAAAAAGGTACATGTGGAATACTGCAAATAGGAGCGCAGCTAACAGGAGAGAAGCCGGAATCGGCTCTCTGTATCCACCTCTATCCCACCCAAAATAGAATACTGTGAGGGCTGGGATAGTGTCCGAGATAGTGTTCAGCTGCAAATGGTTGTCAGGCGCAAGAACGCGGCGAAGTGTATGACGTTGTACCTACCCCCGAGATGACGCCCAGCCAAGATCCTCTCTTCTCAGCCGGGTATCGAGACGTAACAGCGTAGAAAACAAGTGGAAGGACGGCCCCGGCGAGTAAGGACTGTATGGTACGGTTGAGGAGTATCATCGTCCAGCCCCTGGTCGAGTCCACGGCGAAGGAGAAGAACGAAAGTCCTGCCAATATCGACGACAGCAGCGCTGGATGGCGGCCCACTTTGGGGAGCAGATAAGCCATCGCTATGAATTTGAGGAGCAGGGATCTTACCTTTCGAGATATACGGGGCGGCGAGGTATCCACCAACCGGGACAAAAAACAGCCAGGTTACCCGTAGACTGCTGATTCTAGGATATGAATACTCGGTTGTATGTTCCTCAGGTTGGTCTTTCCACATACCGCCATGACGGAAAGTTTGCGGATGGTGGATAGATTACCAAAGCCGCTATTTCGAAGGGAGCGGTCAGTGTCATAAACAAAGCAGGATTGTGGACAGTGAAGCTACTCACATGTGAAGATGAATACCAGGATTGCTCCCCATACCGTCCTTCTATCTGTACCAGTAGCTGCGTTTGAACTCGGCTGCACAGGCTCTGGGGTTGCAAGGCCGATTCGAGCTCGATTCGCTGAGGTGTTGCCATTTCCGAGTAGAGGAGTCGTTTCTATCGGTCGATCGTCGCTGGACATTCTGCGTAGGAAGAGATATAGGCAAAGACAAAAGGTGGTTGCGCTCTGGCTGCGCTCGTCGGCGACAATGCGACCATGACAGCCGCCATGGTCACCAGTGAATAAGTGACCACAGCCATGAGCTTGAAACCCCGAGGCGGACGGGGCTGAATGAACCCCTGTTCCCGCGCCCTCGGCATTTGCCGGCGGATACTGAATATGTTTTTCGTCTTTCATTGTACCTTCTTCCGAGTCCATCTACCTCAGATTCCAATCCCCCTCAATTTTACTTGGTCGGGCCCACGAGCCTGCGTATCTACTCTTGAATACCACCACTTCTCATGCCGTCACTCCTATGAATCCACTAGGCCCCGCAAACTTGATTGTCTTAGTCGCCATCGGCCCTGACCATGAATTCTGGGGGGACGCTTGTTCCAGGGTATCGTAAAATTAAGGCTAGACAAGACCAGCCGCTTCTCATAATATTAACAATACTTTGACGTCTATTTGGCAACACCGAGTGAGTTATTCCTTTCTCACTCCATTACCGTCACTGATAATCCATCTCAGGGCCCTTTCCTACCAGTCGTACGGTATACAAGCGCAGCTGAACTCGCCGCAACATGCATTACAAACATGGGCGAGCCGCTTGTGATGGTCTCGACCCAGAAATCCCACCAACCCGGGTAAATCCAGCTTCCGCGGCGTCCAAGTTTCTTCGAGAACCCATCCTTCCTAGTTTCAATTCAAACCCTAGTTGAAGGTGGTGTCCCACGCACAGTCATAATTGCGGTCAATTGGTACCGACGGAGAACCCCCTGACATAAAAAATGGGGTATATGATCAGAGACTTTCAAAATCAAACCCCATAGTCGCATCCGTCCCTGCTTCTCATCTTCTCAATGCCTCCACTAGGCCTCCTACACTCCCGCTGGATACAATGCTCTATCACGGTTCCGATGCTACTCAGCGCTCTTTTCGCCTTCACCTCCTTAGTTCCGTCTGCCATCGCCCATCCAGCTGCACCGCTGACCACTGACGTCAAGCCCACAACCACGACTCGAGTGTTCTGCCCACACACCATTTGCGGACCCTGCCCAACCGGCTCCTTTCCGACCTCCACTGTCCCAGCTGGACAATGTCCTATCTGCGGGTGCGCTCCGACTACTACGACCAAGGCTATATCGCCGCCGGTCCTCACCCAACCGCCCTGTTTACTCGACCCATGCATCGCGACAACCTGTCTTGTTGGGTGGACGCCAACCATCGTTCCTCCAAGCTCCGGCGAACGATGCCCAACGTGCACTTGCTCTGAGCCCGAGCCTATTCAGAACGAGTGCCTCGAGAACCCTTGCATTGCAACCACCTGTCCCGTCGGTTCCAATCCCACAATCGTTGATCCCGCTCCAGGCGAACGATGCTCGACGTGTGATTGCGGCGTTCCAGACTCGCCATGTCTTGAAGACCCATGTATCGCCACTACCTGTCCAGTTGGCTCCAACCCAGCCATTGTTCCGCCCGCAGAAGGAGAAGAATGCTCTCGATGCGATTGTGGTGGTGGTGGACACGGGCAGCCATGCCTCGAAAATCCGTGCATCGCGACGACATGCCTAATCGGCTCTAACCCCATCATCCTCCCTCCACAGCCTGGCGAAAGATGCTCGACATGCAGCTGCTCAACCCCACCTCCCGCGCCAACTCTTCCGAAACCAATCATCTGTTCCCTCGATCCATGTGCGATTATACTCTGTCCACCGACTGCCCTCCCAGTTCCGACGTCTCGACCTGGTGATCGATGTTCCAGGTGCAGCTGCTCCCCGATTGGAACGTCGACGAAACCGGCGAGCTGTACTCAAACGATTCGCCCCTGCGCCGCAGTTCTCTGCCCGCCTAGTGCGCTTCCGGTGGTGACGTCGAGACCCGGAGACCTATGCCCATCGTGTAGCTGCTCATTTGCGAGTACGAAAACTCTCAGTCCCACCCCGACGTTGCAACCCCGAGGAACGTATACAGAGGGCGAGTGGGCTAAGGTTGGAGGAGCCGGAGGTGGCGGCGAGGGACAGGTAATGGTTGGCAGCCCGGCATACATATCCGCCTGTGGCGCGCGTGGTCGCGAGGCTTTCAAGTGCAACTCCTTCTGTATCCTCGACGTCTGATCCTGATTTGGCGTTCATCGTTGCCCGGGATGAGCCAACAGTTCCTCTTGGAGGCCAATGTGGGTATTCCTGCTCCCTTCGAATGTATAAAATGCTTATATCAGTCTCACAGGCGGTGGCATAACGTATAAAGGACCGATTACCTGCGAAGAGTGAGTGATCTCTGGGGGGCTGTTATGTCAGTGACGCATCTAAAACCATGATATAGTGTTCCTGATGAAGTCGTCGAATGCGTTTTCGTGGATCCATGTGCGTGCCTTGACCTGCTTTCTGGCAAAGATCTCCCGTTGACGTCCGTTATTTATATAGTCCTGCATCGGTGCCAAATCGTCCAGCCCAAGTCGTATTCAGGATAACCACATCCAACCTCGACCGACCTCTGTGGTGCGAGCTGAAATGCGATCATTGCCTGGATTTGCAATTCCGTGTTATTTCTACTCTAAATGTCGAGTCAAGCATGCCGAATGGTTGGGCTTATCCTTTTCCATCGCTCTAGGTTCTATTTCTGGTCCTGTGACCGATCTAGTCATTTGTAGTACGATCTCACAGCGGGTGAATCTCGTCGAAATGATTATGCTTCTATCCTACTTTTATGCGTGATCTCAGCTCGTCAGCTGGCTTATAAAGCTTGAAGACTCTTCCGATAACGAAATAGAATCCCCCCAGTCTCGAGAAATGGCTTTCGGCCTGTTCGCCCTGCTTCTTTTGACAGCCTTAATCCACAACACTGGTTCAGTGTACGCGACTGGGCGTCGCGATGTCCCAGGTAAGGTCTCTACCGGCTCAACACTTGCCATAAAAATCGTTAATCCTGCGCAGATACCCAACCAACACCCACTATAAGCCGGCCCTGTCCCATGTACAAATGCCGGGAGTGTCCATCGGGGTCGACCCACGTAACGACCCCAATCGGAACCAACGTATGCGTTGGGTGTCAATGTGTGGCGGCGTCCTCTACAACACATCACGATATGCCTCCTACGTTCACGGAGTCCCCGTCAGTGACTGCGGCGTGCTTCAACATTCCGTGCACCACGTGCTTGCCGGGATCGACCAACACCTGAACGTCGT
This sequence comes from Coprinopsis marcescibilis, assembly GCA_004369085.1. Lineage (NCBI taxonomy): Eukaryota > Fungi > Basidiomycota > Agaricomycetes > Agaricales > Psathyrellaceae > Coprinopsis > Coprinopsis marcescibilis. The sequence goes on along the minus strand of ML210592.1, from coordinate 7,110 downwards.
ATGTGTTACCTGGGCAGACTTGTCCTATCTGTGCTTGTGTGGCTGAGCCAACGCCCACTGCAACGGAGGCACCTACGACGGATGTACCGGCGAGGATGACAGAGGCACCATGATTGTAGTTCAATATTTTTGCTTTATGCACTATGTATACGTACTTCCTTTCTGGTTTTTTACAGGTTCCATTGTTTCACAAAAGACGTTCGTCGTTAATGATTATGGACTTGTGTTATCCATCCGATGATCCACGTTACGCTGTCCCGAGCTACTGAATTAGTTTTCAATCAGCCTGTTTAGTAGTCGCCTGGCGTTCTAGGAGGCAGGCCCAAACAGTCTCTGCGAGTTCGAGACGACGGAAAGGGGTCGTCCGGCACAAAAGGAGTGCGTGACACTGTTAGTTTCATTCAAACTTCCAATCCGCACACTCACAAATATGGCACCTCAATTCAAGCAAGGCCAAACTGTCCGCTACAAGCCCATCAGTGGTGAGCATTTCCAAGCCCAGGGTTACAATCAGCGAAGCCTGAAGGTCAATCGTTTGAAATTTTCTGATGTATAATGCTCCAGGTCCCGATTTCAACACCCCTGAATCAGTCGGGACCATCAAGAACCTTCTTACTCGGCAGGTCGAGAGGCGGATAGAAATGTCCAGGCCAGCGAGGACGATCCAAGATACGAGATGAGTTCTCTCGAGTGTGTCGTGTATACTGTTAGATGTTGACATTGTACTGTCCTGATTCGTAGATCGAGAACTCGAACACTGGGAAGCTAAGCGCTATCTACGAGAAGAACATCCTGGGGTCAGCTTAGATCACCTGGGTCCTGAACCGCCATTGTTGGGAATTGCGGATGTTACTGTACTTACATATGTAAAACCACCCCCTTTGCCCTGTTGAGCTTGAATCGACGTTGTATGCTCAAACCATTTTCGAAATATATCATATCGAACATGAACATGGAACATTAAATGTAAAAAGAAAAGCTAATAAAAGCTAACTATATTCTGGTGACTACATTATTATGTAGGCTGTCGAAGTATATCTCACGAGCCTCTTTCCACTGGTCCAAGGCTTCGTGACTCGCCGTCTTCTTTAGCACCCTCCGTTTGAGTATCATGCAGGCCTGATGGCCATCTTGGCCCAATATCGCCTGCGAGGTCGTCAATCAGCGTTGCTTGATTGCCTTCGCTTGCGCTTCTCGCGAACTGCAGCGTTGTAAGCCGCTCGTCCGAGTTCAGGTTGGAGACTGCTTGCTTCTCATGGTCCCAAATCCTAAGCTTGAGCAAGAATCGTGCAGTTATAATTGCTCGTAGGCTTGATGACGTTCAGAGGTTAAACAAGTGTTTACTGTATATCTGACTCACGGAAGCTGGAGCGCAGTCAGGATTTTGTACGAAGCCTACAAAAATGCGATTGTATCTATTAATCGGTGGATTTGGACAGTAGGAGGACTAACCGCAAATCCTATCAGCATTGGTACCCCGATAAGGCTTGTTGAGTGCACATTAGACTTGTCAATGATTGCCTGGCGTACCGGATAACTCACAATATGTACCAGAGGCCTATGTAGTATTGATGAGTACGATCGTCGAGAAGGAAAGCGAGTAGCTTGCCAACTTGTTCGGCGTACCTTGAGATGATACAACATACTGGATTGAGACTTGATTGAATTTGTTTTCTCTGGATTGAGGTTCCTGGAATGCCTTCCTCGCTTGAAATGCTGCGCAAGCTGCCGCGAATGCTTCGAATACAATGTCAGAGACGGCTAGCGTTAGCTTCAGCCCCTCAACAAGACTACAGCACGACGTTATTAATCCTTGCCCAATGGACAGATGGAGCAGCAAACCTCGAAAATGAAGGCGCAACGTCTCCTTTACAATCCATGATAACCAAGAGGGCCTTCATGGTATTTTAGAAATAGTAGTAATCAAAAATCATATTTACTCACAATAAAGGTCACCACTGGGATTGATCCAAGAGTTAGGAGGGAAGTGGCAATTATCTTATTTCTGCTGCATATTGCATATGTTCGCAAGCCCCACGTTGCTGATGAATATGGTTGTTGGACAGTCGACTCCGATCGAGGGAAGGATTTTCTACGCACCAATTACCCCGGTAAAGCAAACAACCGACAATATGCCTCTCGCCATGAAGACCGTATTGCACGTCCTGCCGGAATACCAATCAGTCAGGGTATTAAAGGAGTACAATGGCATCAACAGACTTAATACATGCAATAGGAGCTCATTAGCTCAGACACTGCTTCATCTGCGACGGAATTAAACTCTCACCTTCAATGTGTAGTGTTTATTGAGAGCGCCAAACCTAAGAAGCGGCCTTGCGATGATTGTATATCGACATATCAAGTATAACACTGTCGAGACCTTCAATCTGGACCTCCATATGAGCCAAACCTCATCAGGTAAAGTGAGGGCATGGTCCAGGAGGGACAGCGCTGACGAGTATATACACCTATGTTAGCTAAGCCCTGATACTCCCTCATGACGTGACAGACCGAGCGAGGACCATTGGGCATATATGTATATAGCACTGGAGTGATGAGTCTGTCATCTACACCGAATCTTCAGCGTATTTCTCGGCTTACTTGTTATCATCATTGCGGTGGAGTATGAGTAGGTCCTGGTCTAAGTATACCATAGCGGCTGTAGACTCTCTACTTTCTTCGTGGGGAATATTATTTTGCTCTGATCTCAAAGTCCCACATTTATATGATCAAGAACAAGTTGCGAAAGAGGCTAGCTTCGAGGCTTGACCCACGGATTGATCGAGATGACACAAATGATTCTCCGTGCAATCGTGCTAGTTTCTATATTGCTTCTATATGATATGATGATAACATCCGTAGTCTTCATAATTAACTATAACTACGCCAGAAGCGTATTCCTTGCTACTCCCCGTAGACATGGTTAACTTGATTAGTTGTCAAATGATTTGATTGTGTGCTAAAATCGGAGTGCGTTTTCCTGAATATCAACCAATCAACGTGCTTTCTCTGTGAGTACTGGTACGGCGTACTGCCGATTGTAAATAATTGTACGACTCCGAAGAATTATACAGTGATACCCCAGCCTCAGCACTCACTGCGGAATGGGGGGCTGGCAGCCATCGTTCGGGTGGGACAATTGGCGACGATCCGTTGCCAAAGGCCTTCTGGTGTGGCTGAGCTTGTATTGTGAGTCCAAACGGCAACTCATAGGGATGAACTTCAGATGCTGACGCTGTCAATTGTACTATCAGTACCGCCAAGAGTCATAGGTGAGTTGCACTCACAAGGAGCCGCCGTTGCTGAACTGATATTTTTATCCGGCCCGGGTAGCACTTGATGATATCTTCTCGCTTCTCTCCTCCAGAAGAGAGCAAATGTGACGGATACTATCAGAAGCAGGAAGAGCACTCCCGCTATGGTACCGGCGATAATGATTGGAACTTGATCACTTTTTGAGGTGTTGGCGGTGGCCTCTACCGTGCGTAGATTGGGGTTCAGCTCGCTAATGTTGAATTGAGGTCTAGCGGCACGGTCGCGAAACGCAGGGGTGTAGACCAAGTAGTCGAAGATAAATCCGCCTCCCAGTCCATTGATGGACGTCAGGTTCGCCATTAAAGTATGCTCTTTGGGTTCGAGGGCTTTGAATTCGGCGATGAGCAAGTGAGGGAATTCGGTAAATGTCTGGCCTTCGTTGAAAATAGTATCTTCGCCGGTGATAGTAAAGTTACGGGGAGCTTGGAGCTCTCCATCCAAAGTGAAGGTGATGTCGTGGGAACCTGGTCGATCGATCTTTCTGCAGCCGTACACACTAATGGAAGTTCCTTTATGAATGAAAGATGTGCCGACTTGTCAGAATAACTCGAAGGACATGAACCAGCATACTCACCAAGAAAGCGAAATACAAACCCAGAACCAACCGTTGAAGTACGATGTGTTGCATTTTGGAAAGGGAGATAGACCTGCTGTGTCAATGACTCCCGCCCAACCACCCTTTTATCCCAGTCCCCAAAGTAGAAAATCTCTGAGGGCGTATCGTCGTCGACGATCACCGAGGTCGTTTCGCTATACTCCTGGGAGTATCCTCCAGCTACAACAGCAAAGTCGAGAACCATGTCCGCTTCTGGGCCAAAATCCAGGTAGAGGACCTTGTCGCGGTCGTTCTCGAAAGACGTCAACGTGAGGATCTGGCCCCAGGTGGTAGAGAATTCGTCCAAGGGTCCTGAGTCTGTTGTGAGGTTGTGTGGTTGCCCTTGGTCGATATTCCATGTTATCCCTGTTCCACGGTACTCGCCGTACAGCCGAACAGCGTCACCTTGAGTGTGGATTTGTAAATGAGCCTCGTACATTGTACATGTACATAGATACGAGTTGGGAGGAGCACACACCTTCGAATTGGAACTCTATTTGCCCACCCCCATCTTCAGTCGCAGATCTCACAAAAAGTGTATCGTTATACAAAGGTATGGTATCGAATTCCCTAGGAAGATAAGACTGGTCGATGTCCGCTTGAGCGAACCCTGAATAGACGAAGGATGGGGATGTGTTGTCGTACAAGAGAAAGATGGCATCCGAGGGAGAAGTGGCAGAGGACATGTTAAGTGGCTGAGCTGCGATTCTGAATCGTGCCCACACTCTTTGTTAAACTTTCTATCGTAGTTCTGGTAATTGTCGGTCGGTGGTACCTCTTGGGAATATTTCCAGGGATCCTAGTGTAGCGATCACACCCTCTAACACATGAATCACCAGCGTTGCTGTGTGTCGTGAGTGTTTACGTACAGTCGAAGCTTCACCGCAGCATAAGTAGCCCCGCGCTGACTGGACGTTGCTGGGAACATTGAGGAGCGAGAGAAAACTCGACAGCGAGAGTTTGATGATCATTGGCTATCTCATCCATCAAACTCCCACTTCATCAACAAATCTTGACTTCCATTTCCCTTCTGCTTGAATATCTCAACGTCTGTCGTTGGGATGTAAATTAGCTCACTGTTGAGGGTAGGATGAGTGGACAGTATGTATTAGACTGTACTTTACAACATATGAGATGCTGCCCTTGAGCATTGACCGGCACGTTGGGCGCTTCCAGCCTCTACTCGCAACTCAATTTTACTCAAATCCTGGGGTAGCAACACGTACTATCAATCATATGATGCAAGAACGTTGTACTACTCGGATCAACACCTGTACAGCTCAGATTACCCAAGATCTCCGGAATCAAAATGGTCGAGCGGTAATCGAAGGGGTAGTCGTAGATGTCATGGTGATCTTTGGGTAGCAGGTACAGTATGGGCACCCCCTCGGCGGAGTGTGGATGCCGTTAACCTCATCCGACTTGCACCCCGGGCACGAGCGCGGAGAACAGGGGTAGGGGTAAGGTGGGGGTGTGGGCGAAGGCACGCATGTGCAGTACTGGCACCGCGTGCGATCCGACGTTGTTGATGTAACGTATCCCGTTTCTGTGCAGGAGAAGTCTGCTTGACAGTCGTCCATTAGGGTACAGAACGAGCAGGTTGATGTTTGCGCTGGGATATATATAAGTAAACATCCGACGAACTTGGATTGGAGAAGATAGAGCGTACGTTCTTGTTTATCAGGTATGCATACCATTGTTGGGACGGTATCCAATGGGTACCTGTATAAGCATACCTGGATGAGGAATCGACTCCAAACTGGCCTTCAGATAGAGCTTACGCGGTGCAGGACGACGGTCCAGAATACCCTGGACCTCCACCTATGTCAGAATGATGTCAGCGAGCAAGAAAAGGACGTTGGAAGAGGAATATGTTACATTGCTCATACGGATCAGCGTAGTTCCTACCTCCCGGAGGCCTAGGTTCACTTGATCGAGGGTAGGCAAGGCAGGTGCACTGTGGGCAGTATGGTCCACTTTTGATCATTGTCGGGTACGACCGTGTTGAGCATGCCCCACAGGGGTGGTGGTTGATGCAGGCTGCACAGCGCGATTCCGATGATGGCACTTGAGTTGGAGTTAGAAATATTTTCCTTGTGTCTCCGATAACGATAGTATCTTACACTCTGTCTGCCAAGGGAAACGCTGGCAAGTCAAATAGAGGTGCTCACGACCTCTAAAAGCCGTACTATTTGGATGCAGAGGTTGTATTAGTTCACAATAATTAATATGGAGTGAGAACTACTTACGAAGAGCACTGTGAAGAGCCAGTTCCGCCTTTGTTCCCCGAGAGAAGCTATCAGCCTGTCATTGAACGTGCGTTAAATTTTCTTACATATAGCGTACTGGCCGACGAATGTCGGAGTTGCCGTCGTGGTCATTAATAGTATTCCTTCGCTTTGCACTGGAGACGCTGGTAGACTGGTTTGAAGGGCGATAGTTGGCGTGACCTCACCGCGGCCATAAAGCCACGATCCCTTGACAATACTGCCATGGAGCATAGCGACTGTAAGCGCAAGGAGGACTCCAATGGGAAATCTCGGTTTTACCGCCATCCTAAACTGTGAGACCTTGAGGTGGGGCAAGTCCTTGCAGGTCAGGTACTATATATATCTGAGAAGGCAAGAAGTACGAGTAAGACGAGGAGACGTTGCATCGAAGCCTCTGAGGACTGGGCAGTGGGTCAATGATTAGCCTGCCTGGAAGGATTCTTCGGGTTTCAGAACGATGTTAAGGGGTCCCATTCAATTGAAGAAGCAACACAGTACGACGTACTTCTCGACCCTTGAAGAGAGGTTCTTCGGGTGATGTGAGGGCGCTTGACTTGCTCTGGTCACGAGTCAGACCTCTTGCAGGTAAGTCTTGAAGTTGTAGTTGTTCTTGAAGAGAGAGAAGCTCGGTTCTGCTGGCTGGAACCGATCAGCGGAAGCGCAGTGGCTTTGGAGGAGAAAGTATTCGATTGGGATGTAGTAGGTAAGTCCTGGGGTGAGCTAGAGCTGTCCTTAGAGGATTGCTCTCGCCAACTACTTATAGGTTTCTAAATTACTTGATAAATAGGTAAAAAAAATAAAATAAAATGGGGAAAGTCGAGCCAAGAGGCTCTGGAATATTCGTATATGCAAGACAGAGCCCTAAACACGGGTATAGATACGATGAAAAACGATTTACCGGCCCAATCTTCCCTGTGTTTGAGGTATTTT
>ML210589.1:0-13488 GCA_004369085.1 Coprinopsis marcescibilis | reverse complement strand
ATTTACGGAAGTCCCCTCCTGAACCCATACCCCGTGAAATCCCATAACCTTGGGCTTCCCCCAACCGTTATGGGATAAGACGGTGTCGACTGTACTAAAAGTACGTTCGCGTGGTTCTTGTAGTTACGTTTTCATGCCGGTGATGTGCATCGCCATGAACTGACTCATCCGCCATCCCTGACTCGATTCAAATGGCCTATGGGTACAGCGTACGAGGGTTAGCGGTTTTTTGAGATCGTACGTTGCGTCCCTCCTTCGAACATCAAGCGGGCTGAGCTTGAGCTTAACTCTCTTTCCTCGCCCTCACCGCACGCAACCAGAAGAAGGCTTCGGAGGTCTGATTATGGCTTCAGGACCAAACACACACGAAGAGACGCCGTTGCTTTCTGACGAACCGAATGCGCAGAAGCATGAACTTGTGTACCAAAGGTTCTCGCTGTCGCAGAAAAAGGCGATTGTAGCGTTGGTTTCGATGTGCGGGATTATGCCTCGTGAGTTGAAGTGGTGGATAGTCTCTCTTCATGTTTCACCTTCGTTAACGTTAACTTGTGTGTCTTGTACAGTGTTCATCTCGGGAACGTTTGTTCCATGTATACCGCAAATCGCGAGGGATATGGATACGACTGGGACAATGGTCAGGTGCGCGTGTGTTTTCAATTTTCGAGAGTGCAAAGATTTAACTGTGGAGTGTCTAGCCTTTCTGTGAGCGTCTCAGTTATGGCTACCTCCCTTGGAGCACTCTTTGGGTCGACATACTCGACTTTTTGTGTGTCCTGTCTCTATTGACGTTGTGGGTGTTTAGCTAACGCTGTGGTATGATACAGATGGTCGTCGAAATATATACCTGGTTGGCCTCCCAATTTCAGCAATAGCTTCGCTTGGTGCAGCCTCAGCTTCAAGTATCGGGATGCTCATGCTCTGGAGGGGTATTCAAGCCTTTGGTGCGTCTCCGGGTCTCGCGGTTGGTGCTGGGGTTATTGGCGACATATATAAGCTGGAGGAGAGGGGATGGGCGATGGGAATCTTCTTTGCCGTGAGTATTCCTACATGTGATAGACCGGATCTCGTGCACGCGCTGCTACTCGTCTCTCCATCTGACGCCATGCGCGTCCGCGGTGATGACGCGAGTGGGCCTGGGGGGTTCAATCTGTTTCTGGAGCAAGGACGTTTCGTTGACCTCGGATTTTTGGGCAGGCTGTTCTTCTGGGACCTGCGCTTGCTCCGTTCGTTGGAGGTGCGTGGTAGTTGTCTTGACTTCCTCGGAGAAGAACTAATTTTGATGGGTTTACGCGTTTCCTTCTCAGGTGCCGCGGCGCACTACGCGTCGTGGAGATTCATGCAGTCTGGGACCGCGGTGACGTTTGTGATCGTTTTTGTCTTGATGTTTTTGTTCTTCCCGGAGACGAGCCATCCTGGAGCCAGGGGGGCGGATAAGCTCGAACCTGGATCTCATCCCGTTTGGCGTCCAGTCATTCTCAACCCGTTCTCTTCGATGTGGTTGCTTCGAAGTCCAAATCTCCTTTTAGTGGTGGGTAAAAGCTGCTGCGTTGTTATGAGAAGTGGCTGACGTGTTGGGAATGAAATAGGCGATGTCTGCGTTCTTGGTGCTTTTGACCGACTATGGTGGGAATTTAGGTTTACCCGTGTGATCCGCTAATCGAGTCTCATTTAGTCCTGCTCATTCCCATTGCATATACAATTGTGAGATCTTCCGTTACCTCAATTCTGGTGAATTCTCATTGGGATGTCTCTTTAACTAGGGAAAACGTTACAACATCACTAATGAGGCACTAATTGGTGCCTGCTTCCTTCCCACTGGCCTTGGGAACGCGAGCAAGTTCTACGTTAACTGTTTATCAGAAGCGGTGGGCTAACTCTACGCTCCACAGTTGGTGCACCTCTTTCAGGGCACATCTCAGATAGAATTGTTGCGCGATGGAAAGCCAAAAGGGGCAAGTGGTACCCCGAGGACCGACTTCGCGCTTGCATACCTGGAGCACTCCTTCTCTCGCCGTTCTCAGTCTTGGCTGCTGGGATTACTACAGAGTACGTTGATGGGTATTTAGGTCTATCTTTGAACTTGGTATGGCTCTTCGTGAATGGACTGGGGGTGAGTGAATTTACTTCAAGGTTCCACGTCGCCAGATGACTCGTGTACTGATCAACGATCGCGGTTTAGGTCGATTTCGTGTTGAGCCCGTGTTCGTCATACGTTGTCGACGTCATGCATTCGCGAAGTGCGGAAAGCATGGCTGCGAGCAGGTGAGTTTCATTCATTTGACGTATGGAGAGTCTATTCTTCGGCATTGACGATCCTGTCTCTTCCTCGCCCACTCTTCGTGGTTATCCACGCGTGTCTCGATCGATTTAACGGCGTTCGACTCTTTTATCGCCCCACTGCAAAATTCGGATGTTGATACATGCACATGCCTTGCGTTGAACAGCGCTTTCCGGTCAATTTTTATGGCACTCTCCATTGCCGCTATTTTGCCGATGATCGAGACGTATGGGCTGATCTTCACGAACACGCTCAGCGCGTGTCTGTCTTGGGTGGCATTCGGGTGAGTCGTCCTGCTTCCAAGCTCTTTGTGGGATACGATCGAGACTTGCATTTCTCCTGGGCCTTTGCGCTATCTTTGCTGGTTTGGTTTATGAAATGTTGGCGAATTCTTCTGTATGGATAAGGAACGTGAAAGGGGGAGCTGCCTGGGCCGATATGTGGGGCATTTGGGATGGACCTCGGGACGAGCGCCTCGTGCTGGAGATGAGGGTCGGGTCCCTTTTGATTGCAATGGTCCAGGGTTCTGGTACGGGCGCCAAACCTTGATGTTGAGTTTCAACCGCATCGTGTATTTTGCTGTGTGGAGATTACCACTGTTTGTTTGAACATAGCGAAACGTTTCCCTAGATTTCATTCGTTCCTGCCACTGCGATACTTGTGTGCTGATTCGTTTTTTCTTACGTTTGCTAGGGCCTTGTGGATTACTATCAAGTATGGAGAGGAGATGCGCCAGTGGGTTGATGTTGGTTTCTCCAATGAACATAACAATTAGGAGATGAGCGCGGGTAAAATGTGGCTTGAAACCTCGGTACTACCCTTGATTTTCCTGGGCTATTGCCTCAAAACAACGTGGTACAAGACAGGAGTGTATAGCTTGGGGCAAATGTTTTAGGTTAGATTAGTGAAGTTTAAAGAATTGATGTAGATTTGTGGCCTGTAGGCAAGGCCCTTTCAAATTTAAAAGCGAGTCGGAGTGGGTATGAAGTGTCCTTGGTGTCTTTGACATTTCTGGATTTGGAATGCCCGAACACGTTTTCGTTCGGGTTTTCGGGAACGCGCGTACTTAGTGTAAGTTTTGTTTTTCTGAGAGTTGTGGCACGACTCCACGAGTTGGTCCTGGGTAGCTGGATGGTGGAGATCGGGTGTGATTTGTATTTGTTATGCCGGGTGTCCCTTCGGGTATGGAACTCGGAGCGATGGCCTGAATTGTCGAGAGCTGATGAGTATGGCAGGGATCCCGTTAACTTTCAGGCCCTGACTCCACGAAGACGATAACTTCCTGGGTGCGCTTAGGCTTGAAGATCAGAATGTTGGCGATTTAATTTGATAAGAACAGGTCAACCGGGGATCTCATGGATCTGTCCTCGAGGCATTGAATTCATGTAGGTTGTCTAGACCCAAGGCTGCTGCGTGCGAATGGCCACTTGCTCCGCTCAGTGAATTGTCGATTGCAGGCGGATGATTTGCGGCAGTTCTGCCGACTTTATCACTTGCCTCTGGAAGTCGCGCGCGTTGGAGTTGATTCATTCGATTGCACCAGCACGATTCGCCAAAACCACGCACATATCTGCGGATGCGTGGATTGGAACCGGACCGTCTGTACTGTGCAATTTCCACAAGGTTGGTGTCATTTTCATCTATGTGACCTTCCTGCATTGAATGATGGAAGTTCGACCTTTGTTGTTGAGGTGCCTCGAGGCGAGTGTAAGTCAAAGAATTCATGCTTAGATATTTGAATTCTATCCGAGAACATCTGATGTTCTTTCCGAGTTCGAACCTCACATTTGCTCATTCCGGTTTCGGCGTGATCAGTCCGTTCTTGGAACACGAGGCGGCGAGAGAAGGGGATGGATGAAAAGGGCACAATTGGGGCACATTGGGAGTGTGCGGCGGGTGAATCAGTCAGTTTCTTTGTTGGAGGGGAATTCTGCTATGGGGTGAGTTGAGAATCAGGCGGTTGACTTGGTTAGTATCGTGGGGCCATTCCCGATCTGCATGGGGTACAAGAGCCTCGTACCCCTCTTCTGAATCACCGAGCCCCGGTCGATTGTTATTACGCATGCTTAGAGGTTATTTGCCCCAAAATGTGTAACTCATATTTCTGCTCGTACGACTATACAATGAGCGGATATCCGCAAGGGTAATCGTTGACTGGTTTCGTCGGCGCTGAATCGGTGGAAACGGCGAATGGTAGGCGTCGGCTGGGCGCAGTATCAAGGGCAGTTGCGAGATTGTGATGTCGCTTTGTTATTCTGGCACACACTTGACATACTGCGACAGATGAAGGTTGCCTCGAGGCGACGCTGAGGTTGCAAGATTAGGCTGATCAGAAGACGAAGTGCTGTGGAGGTGCTGACATAATCGTTGATGCGAGGAAGGGCCCGTGTGCGGTTTTGCTTTCTGCGGTCACCACGTCTCCGCTCAACGCCAGAGTTGCACTTGCATCCTTTCGCCATCGGCGAACCGCCTCCATGGCTTATTTGTGAAGCTAAACCTGGGAATATGTGGATTTGATTAATCGTGAGTCATCTCCCTAGATACCTGCTGTTTTTTGTATAGGAGTGCTAACCTGTGGAGCTGTAGTCCAACTTTCAAAACCGTTTCGCTCAGCCCCATGGCTTCAGCTACACACACCGGCACAGACCTAGTGTCTCTGCCCAACCATAAATCTCTGGAGACTTCGGCAGAGTACCACAAATCCACACACGGGGACGCTGGTCAGCAACCGAACCACAACCCGGGGGCGCTCGAGCGACCAAACACATTCATGTTGTTCGATTTCCTGAATTCCACGAATATGAGTACGCAGGGACCACATTCCACGTTGAACTCACCGCCTACGACGCAGCGCTCTCCGCAGTCTACCATGTCACCAGCCGCCAACACAGTGGCCCACATCGAACGCTCTTCACATTATCACAATCACGATTATCACGACTCACGAACATATCCGCATATCTTCCAACCATCTTTCTATGGAGGGGTGCTGGATTCGCCTCTTGTCGTCCGAGATGCAGGCTTGAAGGCTAATCTGCCTATATCTCCACCACCAACCGAGCCCACATCCACGTTGCGGCTACCATCCATCGGGCATGAGTTGAACTCCACACATTCAAGGGTCCCCCACGAACAGCCGTCGCCGCTATTGCCAATGACCAATATTCCTCCATCCACGTTCTCCACTCGTTCGCTGTCCACGTCGCCGACAGAGATGAGCCACAGCAGCGCTCCGAGTTCACCGTCGGACAGTTCACTGCTTTCGCCGCTCTCACCGGAATGGGGTACAGACTATATCGAGGACGCGCCTCACCAGCAAATCTTCATCGCCTCGCCGCGCGACCGCCAGGGATCGCTCGATTCGATATCCCTAGATGACGACTTTGGATCGAACTTTCCTGGCTTTTTGCCTTGTTTGTCTTCCTCGTCGTCGTCGTCGTCCTCAACCGGTCCCAGGCCCATCCTGTCCCTTCTCGATATCCCGAGCTCGACATTCCTGTCTTCACTCGAATCGGATTTATATGTTCCTTCCGCGACCTCGTCCCTGTGGATGGCGGAAGACTCAGCCGAAATGGACCAGCCTCCGGAGCTCGATCCGCAGAACGGCAATTTCGACCTAATGTCACCCCCGTCGTCTGGTGTACCGGATACCCCGGCGTCAGTGTCCAAAGCACTCCCGATGGATTTGGGGGATGTAGAGGGCGGCGGTTTTTACCAGACTTATGACGATATACCTCGTTTGTTTTTCGATACCACCTCGGATACCACGCCCAAGGACGACCACGTCGATTATTCCCTGCTATCCAGTCCGCGCAGCACCGGTCTACTCCTGTTGCTCGACGAGGACCCTAATGACAACATCCCACAACCGCGCTCGCCGTCCCCTGATAACTTCTCCCTGGACACCACCGTGATCTCTGAACTCCCAGAATGTGACGAGGTGCAGAAGCTCGCCGATCTTCGCAAACGGGCGCAAGCGACGGAAAAGGCTGCAAAGCTGAGAGAGGCGGAGGCGATTGCTGAGATAGAGCGTATTGCGAAAAGCGGTGGCGCGTTGGATTCCGAAACGCCGGTTCCATTCACGCCTGTTGGACAGTCGGCCACCCTCGGCGATAAGGATTCATCGCCGCCTCGACGTCCTCCGACACCTACGAGCCCAAAAACGACGCTTGAGTTGCAGCGTGTTGCTGCAGAGTCGAAGAGGTTGGCGAAGAGGGAGAGGGGAAAGGTGAAGGAGATTTCTGCGTTGTTGAGATTGAAGTTGGGAGAGCGTGGGGTCACTGTCGATCCGACTTCGCTTTCGATGTCGGCCAGCAAGCACTCGACTGCTCCGAGCCCCACCACTGTATCGCCGCCACGACCGTTGACGACCCAGCTCATCACTTCGCCGCCGATGTTCAAGGATTCCAAGAGCCTCAAGCGACGGGCTACGAGCAGTAGTGTTTCGAATCTGGTGGCGAAGATGATTCTGAGTAGGAACGAAGCAAGCTCCACGTCGTCGTCCTCGCATCGCTCGTCTTCGCCCAGTCGGTTCCGGCCTCTTTGGCTGCGCACGCTATCACCGAATCCCAAAGACAACGCATTTGCGTATTTACCGTACCAGCAGCGATACAAGTTTTTGCGTTCGTCGCCTTTGGCTCGGACCTCTGTCAGTGCGGGATCTTTGTCGGCTTCGACCTCGAGAAGTGGTTCTTTGGAGTCCCAGTTGGAGAGTGAGGGTGGGAGTGAATCGAGCTGGCGGTCGCTTTCGCCTTCGAGCTTTGGGTTTGGGTCGGAGCGTGGGATGGAGAGTGAGTTGGACGAACTGGAGTTGGATGATCTAGGGCTTGGGGAGGATGAGGATATGGGGTTCGAGGCGTTGAAGACCCCGCTGATATTTGGGAATGGGCTGGACCTTGCGGACTCGCCGAGGGAACGCGAGCTTTTGCTGCCTGCCCTCTAGAGGGTGGTGTATGGTACACTGCGACGCGCGTTGTTTCGTATGCGTGGTGGTTATACCGATGCTGTGTGCCTTTGCTTTATCATGCCCTATCATGCCCGTTATGCGATACCTTCCATGCCCCAATGGTTTATCATGCTGTTATCCATCCATTTGTAATCTATTGTTCTCGGTTGTGTTTTGCATTCATTCTGCTTTCGAACGTCATGTTTATCATTGCATTTGTTTCGGCGACAACACAAGTTCAGAATTCTGCTATCTTTTCGACTTTAAAAATTGTGCTCGCGTCTGCTTGGATTTGAGAACGTAACCTGTAATTATATAACTGATGAGTAATGAATCTGTATCTAAATGATTGACTGTACATGAAGGTTACACGCAATTCGCCTGCGACCTTGACCGATTCATCACTGACCCAATGGTGGACAAGGGAGTGCGACCAGTTTGTAGGGCGTACCCGATCATCCCTCATCTGAAGAATCATCACCTGTGTCAAGTTTCTACCATTGAACGCTCGCTCGTTCGGGATGAGAATGTAAGCGTCCATCGGCACCTTTTTGGTAAACTGCAGGTTTGCATCATTGGTGCAGTGGGCGCTAATCGCCGATAAGGTACACCCCGGCCGAATTCCCGATCGAGGTAATGGACGTCGTCATGATTGATCGATCTGATAAACGACATTGGTGCCGGGTTCTTATCTTCTGTCTTTCTGTGTTCTCTCCTCATCGTTTCCTTAAAACAAAAAGTTACACTTACCAGAAGATGGCCAGTGAAGCTCTTGGACCCGCCTTGACGGCCGAAAAGTCAAAGACGAGGAACAAGGTCTGCTTGATGTACGTGCCAACGTTTTGTCGTCGTTGTGGGAATCTATCTGATCACGATGATATCACCCTTCTCGCCGCCATCGCCATTGTCTTGCATCGTATCTGGGCGGCTTTAACAGCGTGCACGATGGATGGGGAGTCGCTGCGCATCCAGGGATCGATGGGAATGCCATCGAGAACGCCCCGACGCCGAATATGGACGCCATCGCCCGCGACCACTCTTACCGTACTCTTCGCGCCAGCGGTACCGCCGTCGGTCTCAGCGAAGGACTGATGGGCAACAGCGAGGTCGGGTTAGTGGGATTATTTGTCTCTCTTCCTTTTGTTCTCTCTAATGGTCTGAATCCAGTCACTTGAACATTGGCGCAGGCCGTGTTGTATGGCAAGACATCGTCCGCATCGACGTGGCTATCAAGAAGAAGCAATTTCACCAGAACCCTACGATCCTCGAAGCGTGCAAGAGAGCCAAGGAGGGCAACGGCAGGCTGCATTTCCTGGGTTTGGTGTGTATTCTCCGTCCTTTTCATTTCGCCCACTAACGAATCGTC
Source organism: Coprinopsis marcescibilis (assembly GCA_004369085.1). Classification (NCBI taxonomy): domain Eukaryota; kingdom Fungi; phylum Basidiomycota; class Agaricomycetes; order Agaricales; family Psathyrellaceae; genus Coprinopsis; species Coprinopsis marcescibilis. The sequence continues at coordinate 4,899 of ML210589.1, read as the reverse complement.
CTTTTGTTATAGATATCTGACGGTGGTGTCCACTCACATATCACTCACCTCTTTGCCCTGCTCGAAACCGCCAAAGAGCAAGGCGTTCCCAACGCTTTCATCCAATTCTTCGGCGACGGCCGCGATACGGCCCCTCGAAGCGCCACCAAGTATCTAGGGCAGCTTGGGGAATTCACAGGGAAGTTGGGTTATGGCGAGTTGGCGACGGTTGTTGGGAGGTACTATGCGATGGATCGGGATAAGAGGTGGGAGAGGATTAGCATTGCTGTGCAGGGCTTGCTCAAGGGTGCTGGAGACCCTATCGCTTCCGCTGAGGGAAAGGAGGTGAAAGGCAAGGCCTTGGTCGACGGCGCTGTGGAGGCTGTAGAAGCCAACTACGCCAAAGACGTGACGGACGAATTCTTGAAGCCAATTATTGTAAACGGTGAACGGGGACGAATCGCCGACGGTGACACCCTCTTCTTTTTCAACTATAGGAGCGACAGGATGCGGGAGATCGCAAGCGTTCTTGGTGGCTTGGAGGAAGTGGATGGCGTTGATATTCCCAAGGATTTGGTTAGTCACCGTTTTTATTGTTGTAGGCGTTTGAAAAGGCACTGATATTTCGCAGGGGATTTATACGATGAGCCAGTACAAGAAGGAGTTCCCGTTCAAGGTGGCGTTCCCACCTCAAGCAATGACGAACGTACTCGCTGAGTGGTTGGCGAAGAAGGGGCTGAAGCAAGCGCACGTTGCTGGTGAGTAGGGTTTCGTTTCGTTTTGTGGTTGTGCCGGGTTCGACGTTCGTAGTGTGTGTCGGGTGACTGCGCCACTGCGCCATACGACGAAGATTTGGCATGCCCCTTTCATTCTCTTCTCTTCGTTCGTTATTCGTCCATATCGCTGATTAATAACGACATTCTCGCACTCAATTTTACACAGAGACGGAAAAGTACGCACATGTGACGTTTTTCTTCAATGGCGGCTTGGAGAAGCAGTTTGAGGGTGAGGATCGTTATATGGTTCCGTCCCCTAGGGTTGCTACGTGAGTGTCTTTCTCGCCCGCCTGTGTTTTCCTGCTTCCTTCCATCAAAACTGACCCTCCCTGTAGGTATGACCTCGAACCCAAGATGAACAGTCATGGGGTGGCGGACAAGGTTGCAGAGCTGTTGGATAAGGGCGAGTATGACTTTGTGATGTGTAATTTCGCACCCCCTGATATGGTACGTGTGTCTAAATGGGAGCAGAGCGTGGCGTTAGTGTGCGTCGGTCCATGATGCTGATTGGTCTTTCCGCTGTCGCTGTAGGTCGGGCATACAGGCGTGTACGACGCTGCCGTTGAGGCGATCAAGGAGACCGATGACGCTGTTGGCACGATTTATCGTGCTGCGGAAAAGAATGGGTATGTGTTGTTAATTACCGCTGATCATGGGAATGCGGAGCAGGTACGTCGTGGTTTTTGTAATCTGTGGTGGAAATGGCGTACTGACAGCGAATCCTGTAGATGAAGGACCCGATTACTGGGAACCCGCATACGGCGCATACTACGAATCCTGTTCCGTTTATCATGACTGGAAATCCAAAGGGAGAAACGGGGAATGCGAAGACATTGTGGTTTGAGGAAAATGTAAGTGTTTGGCTTTTGTGTGCTCCACGTTCTTCTGCGGTCTACGTTTGATTCCGTTGTATCGTTTTACGCCTTTCCCGTTTACTTGCCAACCGAAGCGATATTAATCTCCACGTCCCATCCATGCAGGTCAAGCCCGGAAAAATGGGAGCAAGTGTAGATGGTGATGGGACAAAGAAGGAGGCAGACGATGAGGAGGGTGGAGCGTTGGCGGACGTTGCGCCGACTGCGTTGGCTGTGCTGGGTGTTGGGCAGCCAGAGGAGATGGGTGGGCGGTCCTTGCTTGCTGAAGAATCCAAGTGAACCGATCCGAATTCGAATTCGATGTATTGACAAGGTGTGGGGTGTGGGCTATTTCGACAGCAGCGAGGTTGGAGCTTCTGAGTTTAGGCTTGAATGTGTGGGTTGTATTAAATGCAAGTGTATCAGTCTGTATATTAGTCAGTGTTGAAAGACCTATGGTCCGCAGTTGGAAGCTATTAGCCGGCTTGGCACCCCTTCTTCGCTAGTGCTGAGTGGCCACAGGAGTCGTCGGTCATGGGCAAGCATCCATCCACACCGTTTCCCCTGTATATTCGTTCTGACTCAGCTTCATCGTCGCGTCTATCACCATCAAGCCGCAATTGTGAAGAAAGTGGCCCTGTTATCTCGCCCAAGCATGCACTATTGAACAACTCTTGGGTGAGATAATCAACAGCTCGGCGCTCGCTCTCCCAGCAATTTCGAGTCTTCGAATCAATGCAGGATCAGGATATGCTCTGGAAGAGAGTTCCAATTGCCATATTGATTCGGCGAACGGGTTGGTGTTGCGGCTTCCAAGGAGACTGAATTCAATCTTGTTACTCGACGAGTTTTCGTTTCGTTTGTTTCGTCTGATATACAACGCGTGAGACAGCGCTCATACAGTGCCTCATCCACCGTTCGTGCATGCAAAACATGTCAGAGTACCTTAATGTCTACACTATCTACTCTGCACTACACGATGCATTTCTTTCATGGTGAGCTGCATGCCCTGACAAACAACCTTGAAAAGCGCCGGAACAATGGTATGTAGAACGAAATGGATACGCTTAAACTCTATGGATACCCTTTTGACTTGGCAACATAGAAATCGATCTGATATGACGGCTGGGCGGGAAATACGCCGGGAGATAAGAAGACGTCCGATTGTTCCCTCGCTGACAGCCACAGGCAGGACAACGACTAAGTTCAAGAACTCGAGAATATTAATACGCCAGTGGCCCTTGCGTTCGAGTCGTTTGGCGGAAAAGAAGTGCTGGAGAATGAAATGAAGGCACATTCCGCTGACAATATCCCTCAATGAGTCCAAACCTTATATAGCATTCGTTGATATTTTAATTATCGAGCATGTTGAACAGTTAGAACCCAACCGCCAAGCCTTTATGCGGCAACGTCTTCGGCCGTGGTATCGATATGTTCAGACCTGTCGATGCGCATGACATGACATGGGAAGCTTCACGACAGGCTCTCTCACCTGACATGCTTACTCCACAGTGCCCACCTTTCGAGCTCACCGTTCAACCGCCATCATCTTCCGCCCATCGAGAGCAGTACCAACATGGAGTGTCCTGCAGTAACTCAGGGCGCTGATGAGACTTCAGGTAAGTACTGTGCGTTGAACCCTCTTGGTGAAGGCGAAGATTCAAGCCGATCGCTGGTAGAAACCACGGACCTCGCTCGGCAAGTAGCTGTCCAGCTCTTCGCAGGCGCAAGTAACCTCTCAATAACTGGAGGGACTTTCAACGCCATCGGACGGGACATGATCGTCAATTACCAGAACAATCCGGCAGAAAGTGCGTAGATTTCAGTCGGTCTGAAAGGTACAGAGCCTCAACGGAAACCTCAAGCTCTATCGCTTTTACTCGAAGCCCAACGGCTCATGCAGGAGCTACAACGAGTACAAGCTACCGTTCCGACTGGCGTACGATTTGGAAATGCGAATGCAGTCACGATCACTGATGCACTCGGGGAAACATTCACGCTCCCGTGGAACCTCATACCTTCGCACGAGGTGGGCATTTCATATCATTCTATTTCCAAGTCGCCCGATTGTTTTGTTCACTCTATTTACATCCCGAATGATTCCATCCAGGACATGCACGACATCATTCGCCGTTACTTCAGAGGGCGGATCGGGGAGGCAGATGTCGCCGATCAACGATACCGTCTGCTCCCTCCAGACCAACCTGAGGTTAACGTGATGAACTCTTGGAACTACGGAAGGTTCGTCCGACCTGGCAGCGAGCTCGTCATGAGTATGCGGGTTAGGAAGCCATTGGAGGGGCCACGAGACCTGTGCCCCGACTGCGGCCAGACGGATTTGGGGACGTACACGAGCGATGGATGGACTGTGTGGTGCGTTGCTAGCCATAAATTGAGAACCCACGTAAGCTGAAGGCTTGCACCCAGTCGTCGATGCAATAAGCGTTTCAAAACCACCGTCTCTATCGTCTATATTGGCAAACTGGGCGATCCGCTACCAACGCACTTGCCGTACTTCAGGCATGTGCACCAGGAATGCTGCCGCTATCCAACGGAGGATGAATGGGAGTCATTCTGACCGAAATCACCCTAAGCCAAAGGTAAGTCCGCAAAGAGATCTCTAGTGGATTGAATACTGCACCATTGTTTAGATATGCACCTTGATATTGAAGTGCTCATGAAAGGCTGGCGCTTACAATAAGCCTCACTAAGGAGAGGAGGGCAAGGTAGCGAAAGGATAAGGCAGTAGTCTTGTTTGTGGTGGCTGGAGGACCCGGAAGTAATATACTTAATTACAGGAAATTTATACTCACCTTCGTTGTGGTAGATGGAGGACAACCAGCAACGAAGGTGTCGAGGAGAATTTTCTGTCTACTGTCAGACAGAGAGATGGTGGGTGGCGAACATCGACATTCCATTATACAGTTTGATGTGACACGGAATATGCCGTGTCACGCTCAGTAAAAATGAAGGTCGGCTGTATGTTGAACTTAGAACGATCGACTACACTTATGTCAGATACGTGACTAAGGGGGTTAGGGAGGTGGATGTAAAAAATCGCTGTGAAGGCTGGGCGAAGTTGGAATAACGGTGTGTTTCTGGGTAGAATCACCGGGGAACCGTTTCGCTTTTATAAGCTCTTCAGATTCCAACTTGGGTATACTCGGGTTAGTATTTGTCACGTCAACCATTGTTATGGAAGCGCTATTGTCTGTAAAAATCATTGTTCTGTCAAGTGTCGCCTATGGCATATCAGAGATACGTCACAAGTGGGCGTGGGGGCATGTCCA
>ML210588.1:3292-13504 GCA_004369085.1 Coprinopsis marcescibilis | reverse complement strand
TTACAGTACATACATTCTATTGTATTTATTCTTCTTCTTCCTGTTCATTCTCATCATCTTCCTCCATGTTTCTTTCCTGTTTGGATTGCACAATTTGAGTGTGATAGTAGAGCATCACATGAATCATCCAGTTGAAGTTATTGGCAGTCTTCCATTTGAGAATTGCAGCACATCCTCCTCCTAGCCATGCAGCTGAAGCTGTGCCAGAGCCACACTCTAGCCACATGGCTGTGGCATGGCCTTCACACAGCCTTCATACGGCAGCCGCACTAGAGCCGTGCCAGAGCCGCACTCCAGCCGCACGGCTCTGGCACGGCCTTCACATGGCAGCCACACTAGAGCCGTGCCAGCGCCGTGTCAAGTCCGCACGGCAGCCGTGCGGCCGCCATGCCAGAGCCGTGCCAGGGCCGCACCAGCTCCATGCCAGGGCCGCAAGGACCTGTGGGGCAGGGTAAAGTACTCACAATTTTGACAAAAAGAAAGCTGACCGTTTTCCTGACTCAAAACCTTGGGATCACAAGATTGAGTTAAAAGACGGTTTCATTCCTAAATCATTTAAGACGTATAACCTTACCCTGGATGAACAAAAGGAGTTGGAAAAGTTCATTCAAGAAAACCTTGTCAAAATGTACATTCGACCTCACAATCACCAAACACCACACCTTTCTTTTTCGTTAAAAAGAAACCAATCGTTGAAGATGGGAAAGTTAAAACTCCCCTTCAACCTTGCCAAGATTATTGTTACCTCAACAAATGGACAATCAAAAATGCCTATCCACTTCCACTCATCACCGAACTCCTTGACAAACTAAAAGGGGCGAAGTATTTCACCAAATTGGATGTACAATGGGGATATAATAACATTCAGATCAGAGACGGCGATCAATGGAAAGTGGCATTCAAGACGAACTTGGGGCTATTTGAACCAACAGTTATGTTTTCCGGCATGTGCAACTCTCCAGCAACATTCCAAGCAATGATGGATCACATCTTCGACAAACTCAAAATGGAAGGACATTGCATCATCATTTACATGGACAACATTCTCATCTTTACCAAAACCAAGGAAAAGATGATTGAATACACCTGAAAAACCCTTCAAGTGCTGAAGGATAATGACCTCTACTTGAAACCAGAGAAATGCCAATTTTGTCAAACCTGTATTGAATATCTCAGCATGATCATCGAAGAAGGACGAATTTCCATGGACCCAAAAAAAGGTTGCCAGAATTCAAGACTGGCCTGCTCTGAAGACCGTAAAACAAGTACGATCCTTTTTAGGATTCGGAAACTTCTATTGAAGATTTATTCGAGGATATTCGGAACTTGCCAAATCAATGAACGAACTCCTTCAGAAAGGAATTCCATTCGAATGGACCAACCAGAGACAGTCAGCTTTCGACATGCTGAAACGACAATTCACAGAACAACCAGTTTTGATTATGCTTGATTTGGAAAAACCTTTCTAAGTCGAATGTGACGCTTCGAAATATGCCACCAGAGCTGTCCTTACTCAATGTGACACCAATGGAGCCCGTCACCTGGTTTCATTCATATCAAAAACTCTGTCACCAACTGAACGCAACTATGAGATATATGATCGAGAGCTTTTGGCTCTTATCCGAGCCTTTACCGAACGGCGACACTACTTGATGGGAGCCCAACATCTGATTGAAGTATTATCCAACCATAAAAATCTCTCCTACTTTCGAGAAACTCGAAAACTGAATCGAAGACAGGCAAGATGGTACACATTCCTCACTGAGTTCAACTATCGATTCAACTATACACCTGGGAGCAAATGGTTCAATCAGACACACTCTCCAGACGACCGGATCATCTCCCAGAAAACGGCGACCACAACAACGAAGACATGATTCTCCTTTCAGAAGAACAATTTCCAAAAGAGGTCAAGTTGAACTTGATGAATGTTGACCTACTGGCATGAATCTTGGATCAACCAGAAGAAACCTTCGACATTGGAATGGCAGACAAGATACAAGATCTTTTAAAAGACAAAGATGTTCTGACCGAATTATGGAAACATTTGGCAGATTGGCACACAGAGTCCAAAGACAGAAAACAGCACTATTCTTTTGTGGAAAAATGTATATTCCCCAAAACCACGAACTTCGACGCCAAATCATACACGACCATCACAATTCAATTCTTGCTGGTGTAGAGGCTGTGGCCTGGCTAGTCGCGCAGATGTTCGAAACGGGGAATAAGCAACCAGGTGTGCACGGGTGCTAAAGTGCTGTGCGAGATGACTCGAAGCGGGTGCTCGCGAACCGGGGACCTAGAGAGAGAGTAGACAGCTATAGTTTGAGAAAAACAAAGGGTCAGCACGACGAGGACCTTCACAAAGGCTCACAAGACGAGATACAACGAGATACAACGAAATACAAGAGCCCCACACAAGGGACTGTAGACACCATGGGTGTAGAGAGAGAAGGGAGAGCGAGTAGTGGCAAAGCAGGGGAATGATAGAGACGAAGCAAGGAGAGACTTGAGGGTGCAAAATACGATGTATTTGAACTAGATACCCACTGGTAAGAAGCTACGGGACCTTGAGACGAAAGCCTCGGGTTTTATACTAAAAGAAATGGTCCGTGCAAAAAGAGAGTACAAACAGGGCTTGTTAGGCCTAAACTTCAAATCATAACTGTCCAAAATATCTATCAAACGCCCCTACGGGGTAGACAAGGTATGTCTACATATAGGTAAGTACAATCCAAATAGGGGATGAGTTCTCCAGGTCATGTGAGAGGGCGCGTCAAGATCCCTGAGGAGACGAGACACGTCCTCTACACTGGACACCCAGGAGAACTTGAAACCTTTTACAAGGTCAGCCAGAACTACTGGTTCCCTGGCATGAGGGGAGCCATACGAGACTATATCAAAGGATGCGCCACATGCCAACAGTTTAAGATCAATTGCCGACCATTGAAACCAACCCTTATCCCAAATAAATCAACCGGTGATGCGATGCTAACGGCTGAGCAGCAGAAACACACCAAACACACAACACAACAACAAAAACCCAACCAAATCACCTAGTGTCAAAGACAAATGGTGTAGTTAAGTTCGTTGTAGGTTTAGACGAATGATATGTATATTCTAGTGCTCGTAGTTGGCTCCTGCAGGTTGTTTTGGGGGTTGCCAAGTGGAACTAAATGTTCAACGAGGTAACTAGCGCTTAGTGAAGTGTATATCTTGTTACAGACGGTTTTTTTAGGTTTTTATAATGGTTTTATGGGTTCGTTATATGCGTAACACGGTTTTATAAAGGCCTGGAAGGGCAAAGACCGACGGTAGCCTTTAGCTAAAGTACAGTCACTAGCACTCTTTGTGTAATAACACTAAAGCTTGCTTAAAAGACACTAAAAACGCTCGACGATTGTTTAAACACTCAATAAGACTTGATAGTTTCTTAACTCTCAATAATCACGATGGTCACGATAATTGCACATGAAAATCACGGTTTGTATTGATTAATTTCTCGACTCTACGTTGTGGGGATATGCGCCTGGCTAAGCACAGCCAACATATCACCCGATAGTAAAACCCAAACGCCAAGCCCTTCGATCATGAACCACGCGACGCGCGCCAATTAAGGCATCGCGACGCGCCTAAACTCAACTCTTGCTCCTGGTCCACACACACACATCCCGCACCTCCTTCCGCACCTCATGGTCCTCCCGAACAGCAAACAATTTTCTATTTTACAGTATTTGTTTTATATTGTACAGTATTTGCTCGAACCCTCCGAGGTTTGAGTATAAAAAGCTGTTCCCACCAAAAGGGAACGGCACTTACCTACCGGTCTGGTATCTACTACTTTCTCTCTCTCTTCTTCTCTCTACCTCTCGAATCTATCGCTTTTTCTCTATCCTTCACGTCTCATCCTAGATAAGCCCATTGCACCTTCAACATCAACACGAGTTCGGTGTGGTACGTAACATCACCGCTCATGTCTGATTCGATTTGCACAGCTTCAATCTCTCGACATGAATCTTCCAACACTTCCATACGTTTCGCTCCCTCACTCTCATCCTCATCCCATTTCAGGTATCATCATCGGGTCCACGGACACGCGAGAGAACCCAAGAGTCTTGTTTGATCCTACCAAGTCGGTAGCATCACAAGTGGAGCCCACCGTGAGGGGGTTCCTTGCTTGTCTCAGACCCTACGGCGACCATTCAGCCCCGCGCTTCGCCAACCAACCCATTCGAATCCGAAAAAACCATCGACTTCGTGTCAGCAGTCTCCGGATTCCCTGCGCCAACGAACCTGGACAGCATCTCCAGCTATCTTCAGCAATGAAAAGCTGTGGTTGGGCGACTACATCCAGCCACCTGGTCTCTCTCAGCATCATCGCCATCATCCGACGACAGCAACACGGCACTGGAAGACGCCTACAATCCTATCCTCAACCCGGAATTCGACCCTTTCGACTTCTTCAAAATGGCAAAGATTCTCGATGTAACCCAGCTTCCCGGACAAGCCGAAAGCAAGTCACCAAAATGGGATGGTCGCGCCTTCTCACTTCGATTGTTCATACGCGAATTCAAAGACCTCATGCTCAAGTATAACATTCCCAAGGACAAATACACCATCTATGTCGTCAAGTACATCCACCCTTACCATCTCAACCACTGGGAGACTGTGGCTAAGCATTTTGCCAACAAGAAGAACATACCGGTGGCACCATGGGCCGACTTTCTCGAAGCGGTCTACCTCAGTTACCCCGGCTCGGGCACCACAGACTGGTTCACTCAACAAGATCTCGAAGCCTTCGTACGACAAAGTGCCATGCGACCAATCATAACCATGTCTGACTTCTTGACGTACTGGCACGACTTCGGAACAATCGCTGACTTCCTATGCGACAACGGCAAGATTCTTCCGGGCGATGTTGGAAGAAAGGCTTTGGAAGGCTTACCCCATCCACTTAGGGGAGCTGTGGAGCGCCAGCTACGCGCTATGAAGCCCCAACAACGCGTAGACGCAGGATGGGACCTCGACGACGTGATGCTGGCTGCTACCATCGTCCTCGAGACGCCGCCTTCAATCCAGCTCAGCCAGTCCCTCCACCATCAGTCCTCGTACCTCACCAACCAGTGTTCAACCATGGCATCCCAGGCCTCCCATCAGCCGCCCCAGCGTACGGCTACCCTGCTCAACCTACCTACGGGCACCTATCGCCAATGGGCTATCCTGCACACCCTGGAGCATCGCCGTACCCGCACCATCCACCATATCCAGGGATACTGCCCCCAGGGACGGTAACTTGCCAATTCTTCGAAGCACCGCAAGGTTTCGGCCATCCACCGTCGCACGCCCAAGCTCAGTCCAACCTGTATGGCTACTACCAGCCAGGATCGACCTTACCATATGGACAGCAGCTTCAGCAACCCCTCCAGCAGGCCACACCATCAGCAGAAGAACGGTTCGAGGCTTTGCTTGTCAAACTCACAGAAGCGAAGGCACCGCAACCTCAGCCTCAAACTCAAGAAGCTCGGATCAAAGCTCTTCTTCAGAAACTCATCGACTACCAGGTGCCAGCTACACCAACAGCAGAGGATCGATTCGAGTCTTTGATCAACAAGCTTGCAGACAGAGCCAACGGCGGGCGAGGTGGACAAAGTCGATCAGGGTGTGTGTTCTGCAACACCAACGGGCACTACATTCGACAGTGCAGCACCCTCGATGAGTATCTACGGAAGGGGCTTTGCAAGAAGAACGATCTGGGGAAGATCGTCCTGGCCAATGGCGACATGGTCATCTTCCAAACTGCACCTGGGAACTGCATCAAGGACCATGTCGACGCGTGGAATACCTCACGACAGAACAGTGGGAGCTCGGTGAAGGTATCAAGCAACATGATGAGCCTCGTCAACTACATGGCTGCACCAACTGAACCTTACCCTGCTCGCTATGCTCCTCCACCTGGTCCCACACCTACGTCAGTCCCGACCTCCTCGTCCTTCACCTCCGTCATCCATGCAGCTATCTCAGGCGACTCGGCCGACCACGACTCACTGTACACAGCGCAGGACCAGCACATTCTCCAACAACTTGCACTGAAGACTTGATCTGGAGGATGATACGGCAAGGCAAATGCCGGGAAGAACGGACCTCCACCACCCGGAAAACAGGCTCATGCGCCATCAGATTTCAAAAACGAGACAACTTGTCCCACAGCAGCAGCAACAGCACCCCAGGCCCCAACACCGAGCTCGGCTACCCAAGTCCCAGCAACAACAACACCTCAGTACTGATTCGCAAATGGGATGGATTCGGGCAAGGCGACCGATAGCATCACCAATGCATTCCTCAACACGCCCATCACCATCCCACTCCGTGACATACTGGGAGCGTCACCTGGCATCTGTAAAGCCGTTACAGAGCTCACGAGGCTCAAGAAGATCCCAATCGACCAACCAACAGCCTCTACAAATGCAATTCTTGCCAACATCTCCCAGCCACACGCGTGTGTAACCACCTACCTTGGCGAGCTTGGCCATACATCAGGCGCGCCTGTACCACTCTCGGCAGCAGTAGCACCAGCGTCTAAGGAGTCTAAAGACTCGATAGAATCGTTCCTTGCGTCTCTACCCTCACCGCCTGGTGGGAAGACAACGGCCCGGCACGTCGAACCATTACAGACCATTGAATGCATACTTGAGGACAAAATCAAGCTGCATGGAATCTTGGACAAGGGATCGCAGGTTATTGGCCTCAAAAAGTCGGTTTGGGAGAAACTCGGAATCCCATGTCGCTCCGACCATCGCATGAAGATCGAGTCTGCAAACCAAACCACTTCGAGCACGACAGGTCTACTGCCTAACCTCAAGGTTGCGATTGGAGAATGTGTGTTTTACCTACAAGTGCAAGTCATCAAAGATGCCTCATACGACTTCCTGCTTGGCCGACCCTTCCACACCCTCGCCAAAGCCGTCATCAGCCATATCTATGACTCGGGACAAGCCCAAATAACGCTTACCGACCCAAACCCAAAAGTAGTCATTACACTGCCGACCACCAACCGAGACAAGGACGCACCAGTTGTTAAAGTGGGTTTTTAGGTGTCGTTGATGAGCCTTCGTCCCCATCTGGCACACCAAAATGGTCCAAAGACAGACCAGCAACATCAAAATCGCCCAGCAGTGGCGAGTCTTCTTTTATTTATAATTCAGTCCACATCTTTCAACAACTAAGAAAAAAAAAAAAAAACAGCACTTACCTACTGGTCTGGTATCTACTACTTGCTCTCTCTCTTCTTCTCTCTACCTCTCGAATCTATTGCTTTTCTCTATCTTCACGTCTCATCCTAGATAAGCCCGTTGCACCTTCAACATCAACACGAGTTCGGCGTGGTATGTAACATCACCGCTCGTGTCTGATTCGATTCGCACAGCTTCAATCTCTCGACACGAATCTTCCGACACTTCCATACGTTTCACTCCCTCACTCTCATCCTCATCCCATTTCGGGTATCGTCATCGGGTCCACGGACACGCAAGAGAACCCAAGAGTCTTGTTTGATCCTACCAAGTCGGTAGCATCACAACGTTTCTTCGTTCTTAGAGACTATCTAAGGTCAGTGGGGACTCAAGTAACGCCGACAGCAGTTAACTCAAGGTCACAGCAGTGAACCAGGCGATATCTAACATATATTGGACCAATTCTACCTAGCTTTTATACAAAAATGGTGTTTGGCTAAGCAGTGGTCTACAATCAAATAATTACAGACTAATTTTAAACTACGAGTCTAAACGAGATAAAAAGGGAAAGAGATCGGACAAAAGGGGAAATGTATCATGGTTCCGGGCACCAAGTTGAAATGGCGCATGTGGATATAAGTTCGATTCTGATGGGAAGGTTGAATATTCCTGTTGGGAGTTGAGTCCCATATGGTGCCAGTTGAGGGCTTTTTGTGTAATCCTCCGAGTCTAGGTTATAGTATAGATGAGGTGATTGGCTATCAAGTGTTTTAGACTCGGTCTAGATAGTACACAGCAGTGCTCGACGAGAATTATGAGTCTATCTAAGTCTTGACTTCGTCATCCACAGCTGAGGCACATGTCCAGTTTGTTATCTTATCTCGGCGAATCCTCGCTTTCTTCGTCACCTTTCTGTGGCCCCGTGGTAGGGTAACTTGTGCTCATATTGTCTTAGCAATGGGCGTCAATTCTTGTAAGTCCTTTGACTATACACTCTGGGCACTTATACTCAGCGTTTGCTGAGTTTAAACATGTAGGTTTGGGGTTCGAGTCCTGGCTAGTACGTTTCATTTTACAAGAGATACTGTCGTTCGTTCTGAGTATTGAGTTATATCATGGCACTAACGGATGTATTATACACGTCCATGTAATAGTAACTCTTGTGCTAAGTTACTATTATCAATGTTGGTTTTTTAATTCAGAGTGCATAACTTCAACTTGTATGGATGACAATGATCGACGATAGTTCTCTTACTATATTCCTTCATTCTGGTGGTGTTAGTTGACGACCTCCATTCTGAGTCTCAACCCTTGGTGCCCATCCGTACTGGGGTAATGGCATTTGTTTAGAATATACCCGTTGTAGTCTATATGATGGGTTTCGCATTTTTGAGCTGAGTACAACTCGTAAAATATACTTTATGCGATTTTTAGGGGTCCCACACATACAGGGCACATCACCGGATCACACCAACCATTCGCGTTTGTCATGATGGACCTCATGTCTGGCCTACCACCTATTGAAGAAAATGGGACGACATATGACTCTATCTTGATCCAGGTGGATCAAGGACTTACTAAGGGGGTGATTTTCACTCCCTGCAACAAAGAAGTCAATGCTGAAATCACAGCAAAAATGATCATCGACTCAATCTTCAAAAGGTTTGGTATTCCCGAAAGAATTATATCTGACAAAGGACCAAACTTTGCAGCAAAATCTCATTGAGAAATCCTGAAAAGACTAGGAATCAATTCCCAACTTTCTACCGCTTACCATCCCCAAACTGATGGAAACTCCGAACGAGGACTCCAAGAAGTTCAGACATATCTGGGGATTTATTGCGTGAATCATTCCAAAACCTGGAAAGACCACCTCCCCATGCTCGAATTTACTTACAACAACAGACGACATGTGGATAATCAGAAAACGCCATTCGAATTGATCATGGGACTCCAACCACAAGGCATTCCAGAAGCCTTTGAACAGACAAACATCCCATCTGTAGAAGAAAGAATGGTGGATCTTACCCTATCTTGAAAGGGAGCCATTGCCACACATGAACTAGCCCGAAATAGGATGATCAGTAGGTCACAAAACAACATCATCCCCTTCAAACTCGGCGACAAAGTGTGGTTAGAAGCCAAGAACCTCAACCAACGATATATTTCCAACAAGATAAGACCAAAATGGGAAGGACCCTTCAAGATAACAGAAGTCATAGGACCAGTTTCTTATTGCCTCGCCTTACCGGATCAATGGAAGATACACCATGTCTTCCACACCATTTGGCTATCCCCTTATACGGAACCAACATGCACAGCCCTTCTCACTCCACACCACCACCTGACCTTATCGATGGACAAGAAGAATATGAAGTGGAGGCAATATTGAATCACGAGAAACGAGGAAGAGGTCATCTGTTCCTCGTCCAATGGAAAGGATACCCAATATTGGAAGCATCATGGGAACCCCCTCGTCATTTGATCACTGCCACTCGGATCTTGGAAGATTACAAAGAGTTGCATCAACTATAAAGACAGAAAAGAATCGACACTTGAACCTCAATCTACCAAGATTAAATCACTCGCAACAAACTTGCTCAACAATGTCTCAAACCAACAACCTTGCTTATTCTGATGAACTCATCGATCCTATTCCCACTCAACCCGGTCAATACAATTTGGAATACCCAACTAAACCTGAAGAAGAGCTCGAACGAGCTTCGAATATGCAACATGCCTCATATGAACACCCCCTTTATTTTCCCAAACGATTTGAACATCCACCCCAGAAGAACCACCCACTCCGAGAAGGTTTCGATGGAACCTACCGCACCGCAACTACTAAAGAAGAAGAAGAAATCGCGGAATGGTACTACCGTTGATGTGCCCTGTATGTGTGGGACCCCTAAAAATCGCATAAAGTATATTTTACGAGCTGTACTCAGCTCAAAAATGCGAAACCTGTCGTATAGACTACGAC
>ML210587.1:0-13685 GCA_004369085.1 Coprinopsis marcescibilis | reverse complement strand
ATGGCAAGATACCAAGGGCTATATCGAGATTATGTGTAGACGGCTGAAAGATAGTGCTGGACTGTTGGCCGAGGATGATATGGAAGGGTCGTCACCGTAATTGAGAAAGTTCAGGTTTTGAACCCTACGGGCCTCGAATATTCAGGAGTGTTTTCTCTTTTCCTTCCTTTACATATCAGCATTGCTGATTACGCTTTTTTTGTCGAATACGATTCCCTCGCCGCATATTTGTGATAATATTTTTCATGCTGAGTTTTCTTGTGTTCTATACACTGTAGGTATTGGCGTTGCACAGACTTCATAATAATATTGCATTGCGATCCGCGAAGTAAATATTTACTTACTTTGGCCCCCAATTCAACCACCCTACGATGATTTTTAATGTCCACCCCAAACCTTGGAATCAAAATTCAATGCACTTACACCTACTTTCCACATCTCGACCTCGAAATCGATGAACAATAGTTTACGTGGTCGAAATGCAGTACATCGAGCTCGCACCCACCCCTGCGAGCGATTCGCCGAAGCGCAGTCCATGTTCGACATCCGACACCAAGCTCCAACAAATTCTATCCGAGGCCATTGCATGCTTTGAAGGAGACGGGCAGTCATGAATCCCCTGGAACAACTTGTGCAGGCGGCGAGCGCTCCTCGTCCTTGGAAACGGCCCTTCCAGCCTCTAGCATTGGGGCTGTCACGATGCAAATCACCGCGTGCTGGCGGTTGTCACATTTATAGATGAGAACCGATTAACGATCGCATCTCTTTCATCCTGCGCTTAAATGGTCTCGAAAGTCGTGGTGAGTACCGAAGCCCCGTGTCCAGTTGATTTGCATTAATAATGAATGCTTTGCAGTGGGCAAGGGGTGAAGAAAGGGTAGAAGTCAATCAGCGCGCTCTTATCGACAAGGTTCTCGCAAGATATTCGGGAGAGTTCACAGTATTCAGGGAACTTTTGCAAAACTCGGACGATGCACGAGCTAAGGCCGTACAAATACACTTCCTGACGCAGCTTAAAGAACAATCAACGGTTTTGGACACCGATTTGAAGGATCTCAAGAAGATTATTGTGCGATTTCCCTGTTACTCGATCATAAACCGCATTGTAAACAATTATCGTAGATCAGTCGCTGGAAATTTCGGAATAATGGGGAAATGTTCCGCGAGGAGGGTTGGGCGCGGTTGAAGATGATCGGTGGGGTGTTCAAATCACTCGTATTTCTTCAGTTCAACTGACGTTCTCTCTAGCCGAAGGCAATCCAGACGAAGAAAAGATTGGGGCATTTGGTGTTGGTACGCATTACGCTCTATATGTACTCTTGCCAGCTGATGCCCTGCAGGATTCTATAGTGTCTTCTCCGTGACAGAAGAGCCAGTTGTCACCTCGGGAGGTCTGCATCTCTGACGTTAAAAGCTGGTGTCTGTATTGACGATAACATTGCATAGGAAGCTGCATGAAATTCTTTTGGAAAGATAATAAAAATCAGGTATGGTTTCTATTTTTGCCGCTATCTCCCTGTTTCTTACTGTACATTAGCTCTGCGTGGTCAGGGGAAGATTCCCCAAGGGTTCATCGGAGGAAAAATCAGAATGGACGACGTTTGATATGCCACTGCGAGAACCAGCCGTGATACCTTCACCATTCGACTTAATCCGATTTTTATCCTCCTCCATCACGTTCATGGTATCCTTACTCAAAGTCACTGTATTTCTGGACGACAAGCCCCTCGCAATTTTGGAGAGGACTATCGGGGGCTCCGAGAACGTGAAGATTCCAAAGAGTCTAACCGCGAGCTTAAGGACGCCGCAAAGTACGATGCATATCACAAGTGTACAATCCACAAGTAACTCCAGGTTCTCTCTCCTG
Organism: Coprinopsis marcescibilis; assembly: GCA_004369085.1. Taxonomy (NCBI): domain Eukaryota; kingdom Fungi; phylum Basidiomycota; class Agaricomycetes; order Agaricales; family Psathyrellaceae; genus Coprinopsis; species Coprinopsis marcescibilis. Next base: position 11,818 of record ML210587.1, on the reverse strand, counting down.
TGCGTGGGATACTTATAATGTTTAGGTCTGAATATCCGTGCTGAAGTCATGAAATGTGTATATCTGTCGGGATCGGAGAAGCAACGTCCGATTTTAAACAAGTTGCAAGACCTGGTCTCCCGAAGTATATTCTTGGGAAGGTCCCACCCTAGCCGCACCTCCACATCTACTACAATCTCTGCACCAAAGGATCTCCCGGATTTGAAGACTACTTCCATCTCGTTAAGCGTCTACTCCGCCAACGTCGAAGTCAAATTGAACGATGGAAAGTTGAAGGAAGGGTTACTTCGAGCCACGCAGAAGGAGCCGCCGTCGAAGATGCAATACCAACTGATCTATGTGAGTGATTCCAGTTGACTCTCAAGTCAAGTGTTGAACATTATCCAGACGGGACATTCAGAGTATGAAGCCAGTGTTATAGACGATCTGAACTACCCAGAATGTACGGGAAGCATTTTTCAAGGTTTGCGCGCGGATCTAGACGGGTACGAAAACCAAACGTTATACATTTGAAAATAATTAGAGTTGAAATTTCATAGGAAGGGTTTGGCTCGAGTATTCATCGTAAATGACTTCCCAAGTAACCTTCGACCCTACTGCGCTTCTTACACAGAACTTTAGGGTCATTCAACAGGGCAGACAACCGGGATGGGTGGGCACATGTCTGCTCGGTTTATCCCAACTGTCGAACGCGAGTTGATAGATTTGACGTGAGTTCCCCATTGATGCGTCCTGATAAGTCCTGGGGCTGATCAGCGATGATAATCTTAGGGACCCAAATGTTTCAGGTACATTATTCACATATGTAGGATGCGATTCCCGATCTCTAATTGTTCTGCCAATACAGTGTGGAACAAGGAGCTACTAGCCATCGGGGGTGTTCTATCCCGTGTGGTCTACGAATCAGAAATTGAAAAAGTCCAGAAGGCTTGGAAAGTGAGCCAGACAGAAGGGCCCGACTCAATGTCAGCAACGCGAGCCTCGCTAATGCAACGCGCAATCCACCCGCTGAAATTCTTCGCCTTTCACCGGTCCACTCCTTCAGAGGAAGTGTCTCAACGTCTCGAAAAACACTTCTTCGCAAATCCACACGAGTTCCCAATGATGTCCTCGAAGGGCATAAAATCCTGCTCGGAGATTCGACTTCCAGGTCCCTTTGTCCCTGATTTCTTGAAGAACTTGCCCTTTCTCCCCGACGACATCCTGGAAGCTTTCGGGCAGCTCGTGGAAGCTATGGAGGAGATCCTCACACCTGTCCAGTTCAACGACGTCCTCAACGAGCTGGAATCCCGGCCCCTTCCGATGAATGAAATGGCATCGTGTTTGAAATGGTGGGAGGATAATACCAAAGAGGGAAAGGCTTCAGAGGAAGATATTCGAAAATACGGAAGGGAACTTGTGTCCGCGGCTGAGGTTGAGCTTGGAAGGGGGAACCGCCTCAGGCTGTCATCAATCCAAACCTATGTGGGGCCGCTGCTGGGAATACCTACTGATGGACCGCTGCCTGACCATGTTCTTCCTCCTCGCATCAGCAAAGAGTTCGATCCAGATACGCTCCACCATACATTCGGTTGGGCAGAGCTTACCCTTCAGCAATGGTTGGATCACATTTGCGGCGTAATCGACAAGCCTGGGATGGGAGAGTTTGACCTGACCGTTTCCCATCCGTGGGCAGAACGTGTCCTTCTAATACTCGCTCGCGCATGGCCAGACATGGCTGAACAAGCCCAAGCGAGTGTTCTTGAGCGCCTACGGATGATTGCCTGCATTCCGACAAGCAGTGGTATCAAGCTACCCACGGAAGCATACTTACCGAACGACGATATCATGGGCATGTTCCCTGACCTACCTATCCTATCCATGCCATCCAGGAAACCGATAGGAGACGGGCTGAAAAGACTACTGAGAAGCTTAGAGGTCAAGGAGCGCGTAGAGATCGAAGTCATCATCCACAGGTATTTATGTTGGTGAATACACTACTGGGCAATACTAACCATTGGTAGGATGATGAAAACGCACGACTGGAATACTTCGAGCCTCATCGAGTATCTCGTGTCCGTCAGTTCGACTTTGACTGATGAGGATATGGAAGTGTTGAGAGACCTCAGAGCGTTCTCTCGGGAACGGCATCCAGGGCGATCAGAGCCCGGATATGATCGATACTGCGCCAAGGACCTGTACGAACCAACGAAGGTTTTCCGTAAACTAGGGTTGGACACCATACACTGGGATGCCAACTGGCAACGGGAATCTGAAGAAGGTAACCTTAGCAGCTTGCGCTCTGGCTCAATCAAGTACCTGCTCACCGTCTGTTACAGCTAGACTCCTTAACTCGATAGGGCTTAAGTCTACGCTCGAGCTGTCTATCTTGATGCCACTGTGCGCATCAGAAGAGCCCAAAGTCAGTTCTTCCGTCGGCTATTCGCTGTTTTTCTAACGCACTCCAAGGTCCATACCACTGCACTGCGGTACCTGTTAAACAATATAAGTGCAACGTACAACCATTACTCTGCTCGTAACTTTTCCTCCTACGCCTACCTCCCTGCGATGCGTGGTTCAAAAAGAATCCTTGGAACACCGCAAGAGGTATGTCGGCTCTTAAACCACCGGTTGTTTTATTTACCTGCCGTTGAACTTAGGTGGTTAATGGGCCACAGTGGATAGAGCTCGGCTTTGCAGTGCTGCACCCTGAATATCAACAATTCTCAGCAATACTGCAGGTCGAAGAGCATCCATCTACCGACCAGCTCGTCGCTCATCTTTCGGAGACGCCCCCGAAAACCCGTCAAGAGGCGATAAAAGTGTTTTCGGCCATGTCCGCTCGAATAAGTGGTATGCCGCTTTCTGTAGATCCTGTTGCTTGATTGACCTGCATTCATAGACTTTAGCACAGCTCAACGCCAGAAGCTGTCGAGAACCCGGATGGTCCCAGTAGACAACGGCGAAGATTTTGCAGATCCGACGTCCACCTGGTGTTCGCCGTCGCAATGCTACCTACAGTCTGACACTCATGCGATATATCTCAAGTTATTCCATTTTGTGGATTTTGGACGAGCGGCGAACGGATTGCTGGAGGTTTTCGGCGCCAAAATACATCCCAACATTGTCGAAATAGGGACAGTCCTACTCAGGGATCCCAGAGTGTTCTTCAACAATTGCGAAGGGCCGCAACAGTCAGGCATCTCCCCGTTTTAATTAGCATCGCGCTGACATCCTTCCAGCTACATTGCTGAACTTCGTGCAATAGCAAGGCATATCGGTTCGTTTTCGGAAGAAACTGTGTCTAGGATGAAGCGCACGCCAATGCTTTTAGCAAAGCAACGAAAACCAAGCGGGACTGGCGGTGGTATGAACCTTCCTAAAGGCAGATGGGATATGACGCTTGACCTCAAGCGTGCGTGCGAAATCGCCATTGTTGATGATGCCGTCCTGTACGAAGAGTTCGGAGACTTGGTCTTTGCTGCACCAGAGGACGATGTTCTTGAAGGTGTGTTGTTATTTCTCCTGTTTATCATGTTGTGAACTATCGATCTATTGTCAGCGTTCTATTTTCGGCTCGGCTCCAGGCCATTGTCCAGTTTGGTCAAGGAGGAGTACATCGAATCTGATGAGGACCACGACATTACGGCAGCCAACAAGTTGAAGGAACTAGTTCTGGAGAGGTTGCCACTCTTCCTTAGCGAGCTCACTGATCACGCTACTCGACTCGCGGTAATGTCCTCGTTTGACAACTTGAAAGTACGCAGCTTCAAGACCCTGGAAATCAGGAAATCCTTGAACTGCCTTCCTTCCGACCATCGGAAGCCGAGCCAAGTGTCTGCACTTGCGAGAAAGGCGTCGGGTGGGGGACCAATCGAAATGTGGGTCTCAGTAAGCCTTGAGCTGGACTATTATGAGTATGTCAACAGCCCAGAATTCGTCGAACGGTCATGGGCGCGGTACTAATGGAGTTGCTTCTGGTTCAGGGTTGCGCTAGCGTTGAATAAGCTCATCCTCAATACTGCAAGGGTCAATGATGTCTTGTTGCTGACGACAATACTCTCGACGGATCTTGGGCTGCTTAAGAGACGTGGTTTTAACGGTGGGGAAAGTTTATTAGGTTAACCGCACGCACTAATAGATTTTTAGTCGACAGAATTCTCGAACGACACGTCGTAGAGGAACTTGGCGAGATAGCTCCCCGCTCGTACACGTCCCATACACTGGTTTCGGATTCCCCAGCTGCTCCGGCCGCTCCAGCCCCAAGGCTTCCGGTTGTACCAACTGTTCATGTGAATCAAGCTCCCAAAAATCCCAGTACTGCAGATGACCCTACTTCTAACAACGCACAACAACCACTTCCAGAAGCCGCTACAGGTGCAAGAATGCCACAGAGCAATTCACTGCTTAAATTTAAACTCGAAAGTCTTTTCAACGCGATTCAGAGGGCCGCTGTAGGCGCCATGTCGAGGCCCCAAACATCTCGGATCGACAGCGAAGCAATCAAAACACCCGATATCAATTACTCTTTCGATCGGAGCTCTTGCTGCCTGATGAATTACGAGGAATGCTTTACTCTCGTTGGTTAGTACATTTGGATCAGTCACCCCATCCCCGTCTCACACGTCTGTGTCTCAGAATTTAAGGACAACATCAGTATTCACGTTTCTCGAGGTTAGTCAATCACCAATGGGTAGGATCTACGCTATCTAACAGATGTTTGTGTTTCAGAGATATCAGAGATACCCGCCGCGAACATTAACGAGTTCCGTCGACTCAAACAGGAGCCGCTGGAGAGGTTCTTGGACATTCTTCTGCCGCTTTGCGACCTCTTCAAACTCTCTGCACAAGCGCTGCACATCTTTTACATGGATCGTGATTTGATGTCTTTCAACTGTAACAAGTCCATCTTTGTGAACCTCCAATACTTTGAGACGCAACTTACGACCTCACTATCGTCCTCCTGTTGGAAAGAACACTGGAGAATTGCATACGCCTCATGGTGAGTGTCTTTTATGTCCCAAATTCTGGTGAACTGAACATAAAATTCTCAACAGGTACTGTGAGCTGGCTCACGAAATTGCCCATTTCCAGATAGAAGGACATGGTTCTGAGCACCATGGAGAATTCTCAACTATTTTTGAGAGCCACTTGTCCAGTTTGGCTCGACTCCTTGAGTAGTATCCATAATCCAAGCCGTTTCTGCTATAATGTTGCCATGATTTAACTCCGCGTCTTATCCATTATTTCAATGCACCTGTGTAGGATCGAAGTTGAATAAGATATAGGGACTGCGATGAAGCGTGGCTGAGCATGGATTCCGCCCAGGCACTAACCCGGTGTCAAGGAATCGAAAGGTTCGATCAAGTGTCCAAAGATTAACATACACTCCTTGAAAACTCTTTGATTTCGTCGCTTGAACACTGCCAGTGGTACTTGTGCCATCGGACTAAATCATTGCATCGAGCGCAGTAAGGTGCTTCCGCAACGTCAAAGAGGCATCCAGACCCAACACCTTCGTCCAAGTATGGATGGTAAATGTTCTGGCAAGATCCCTTCCAAGATCCCTGAGCGGCTATTCCACATATTGGTCTTCATAAATACCGAACCACTCGATGACCCTGGGTCACACTGAAGTATCGAAAGACCGCAGTACACAGGCGGGTCCTGCACGGACAATGGTACTAGAGACGAAAATCCAGGCGTCGGGCATCAAGCAATGCATATTAACTAGCCGCCGTAGGGACCGCAATCCGGCAGAATATGCAAATGAGGGTCATACTTAAGCGACTCACAATACTCAATCAGTACTCAATTGCCTCCGCCACAGGTCACATCGAGTGCCGGATAGTAAGTAGATGAAGGGCCCATCCAAACAAGAAAATGTATCAGTCCCCGTACGCCGCAATTTCCACTACATACATAGTCCTGAGGACAGTTGCAGGGCACAGCGGAATCGCAGACTGGTATCGCAGAAGGGACGTGGAACAGCCCCTCCCGGAGAGTCTTACATAGCATGCTAAGGCAAGCGTGCATATTAAAAATAATACATTCCTCTGATGGGGTCCAAACGGGGTACATATACGGCGCACAACAGCGGGTGGTGGCGGGAGACTGGAACGCCCCCAACCATCGCGTGTACACAGAACCGTACACATCAAATTTCGGTGATGCCACTCTAACACCCCTATCCGTTGTGTAACGTGGGGAGATGGAGAGAGCAGCGCCTGGGTGACTATGAACGGTGCCCACTGGCACTTATCCAACAACTGTTGCCCGATGCGTTGAATAGGGGCATCAAACGCAGCAAATTTCCTTTTTAGGCCACGTCCCGCACCTCAATACTTGGACCCCTTTTTCTGGCTTGCTCTGACTCGGGAAACGTCGAATTATTAGCTAAATCGACTCTTACTATATCTAGGTACATTGTCTACGGACTGATTTTTTTGTTCTTACATTTTTCGTCTCTGTACCATTGCCTTGGTACATGAAATTCACTCAATTTGACCATATTTAAAAATTCTGGTCCCAAGTTCTACTCCAGTATGTATGGTGATTCTTTTCTTTCTCATTGTTTAGGTGTCAATATCATTTGCTGAGGAGCTAGGTTTTTGTTACACCGTTTGGCGGGTAGCGTCGGAGTTTGAATTGGCAGAGTGTTGCCTCACTCCACGGAGACGCTAATGCGTCACGCGAACGGTCCACCAAAAAATAACAGTAAAATAAAAACGAGCAGAACAGCATTCTCAGAAGCTGTAAATGAAGCTCCATCAAACGAAGACTGCTCGCATTGCCCGGCGAACATTGTCTCGTCGGAAGGTTTTGACCTCGAAGTAGAAAAGATTCTCTAAGCCGTCACGTAAGTCATTGTTAAAGGCAAATAACAATGACCGGCTCGTTGCAATTACCTGGCGTCGAGCACGATCCTTGAGACACAGAAGGGGTCAGTAATGATTAATTGATAGGTTATCTGGGTCAAGCTGCGTAATCTCACCTCCTCTCGCTCTTGTAGAGCTTTGAGTTTGCGTTGCAAATCGTCCCGTTCTTCCTCGAGGGTCTTCACCCTCTCTTGATCGAATGGTGCTGAAACTTATTGCGGGCCATCTAAGAGGAATGGACATCAATTTAACCTTTGGCGGCGCACCTGGACCATGAAAATTGAATACATCATGCATAGCGTTCATGGTCGAATTGTTGACATTGGCTTGATTTGCATCTGAGAGAATCGATCCTTTGAGTACACTGGGAACGCATCGTTAGCTTGACCTTGATCCATGGCTTGACTGTTGGCCACTCACTTGGGAGTATCATGGTAATCACCTGGGTCGGTCTGAAGTCCAACTTCAGCAACTTCTCTTTGTATCTCCGGTTTTGACTGGGTATCGACAGGCTTAGCGAGCAGCCGTTTCTCCTCAATCTCGGTTCGAAGGTTGGAGTGTGATCTATGAAGATCCTGTAACGCTACCTCAAGATTCCAGTTTTCTTCGTGTAACTTGTCTAAATCGAGTTAGAAACTTCGCTATCGTCTCAAGGGGTATCATACCATAAGTGGTGTCTTGCTCTCGGTGGGCAGTTCGAAGGCTGTCGACGCTTCTCTTAAGGTCATCTTGTTCTTCTCTCATATCCTGGATTGTCTTGTTTCGCTCCCCTAATAACTGACGTAGTCTTTGTACTTCGCCGCCCCTAAGGCCGATTCCGTTTTCATTGAACCCAAACTCTGGGCATATCAAGGTGAACACTCAGTCACATACTTCAGCGTCTGCCAACATACTGGGATCATCTGCCCGATCGGCAGCATTCTTTGCAAGTTCAACTTCTATGGCTGGTTGGTGCGCTGGGGTAGGTGTATCCATACCTCGTTCGAATACCAGGTCCTTGCCGATTACTTTGTTCTCCTCTTCCCACTGGAGTACCGTGGCGGTAAGCTGGCGGTATACCCAACAAAAGACTATGTGTTGTCTTGTCACTTTGTGATAAAGTGAAGGTTGGCCAAACCGGCACCGTTCCAACCCCCTTCTACGACAGTACATAACCAGGACTGCTGTGCGACCGTTCAAGCAGCAGGCCTACAACGTCGTCGCGTCCACTCTCCGTCGCCATCATCAGAGGTGTTCGACCCTGGGCATCCACGCCGTTCCAGTCAACCCCTTCGATCCCTAGCAGCAGCTTAACAACCCCCCATGACCCTGTTGACGCTGCGTGCACCAGAGCTGTCTGTCCGCTTTCGTCTTTGGCGTTAATGTCTAAACTGCCAAGACGTAGTATAGTCTCCACGAGCTTCGAGGCATCCGTTTCGCGACGCGACGCGGCGAGCATCAAAATTGTTGTCCCATACTTGTCCACCGAGTTGACGTCGATTCCGGGGATTTGCAATAGGGCCTTCGCCGCTCCATTGGAAGCCTGGGGATTGCGGAGGGAATGTGCAAGGGCTGAACGCCCTTCCTCATCCTTGGCGTTGACGTCGAATTTTCCATGCTTGAGAACAGTCATGACGGCCTCTGGCTTGCCACCACGTACTGCACGCATCAACGAGTTGAAAGCACTCTCCTCGTCCAAAGTAACTTCTGGAACTTCGAGCAAGGTGTTAAGAATGTCGTTTCGACCGTTGTCCAATGCTTTGTCAAGCGCGCCACGCATGTCGATACCCTTGGTCTGGAGAAGAAGCCTGACGATATCGCTGTAACCTCCCTGTACTGCCAGCGCAAGAGCCGTCCTTGCATACGAATCCATCTCATTGACGTCAATCCCTTCCACTTCCAGCAATAGTCGGACAATGTTGCGTTGCCCAGTGCGAGACGCACAAGTCAGAGGGGTACCCCCACGCCACCCAGGGACTACTCGATTGACATCGACCTTCCCGCTGGACAGCATGACCTTGACAGCGCCAGCCTGGTGATTAGCCACAGCAACAAACATGGCCGTCTGTCCGCGTCCATCCATCAAATTGCAGTCCACTCCCTCCACACCCATCAGAAACGCAACAACATCCTCGCCTCCCGTCGCGCTCGCTAGGATCAAGGGGGTGGATCCGGCTGAGCCCCTGCCATTTAAAACGCTGGGGGTTCTGGTCCGATGGTTGAAATATTCGCGAATCCCGTAGATGGCAGCGACGTGAATGGAATGAAGCATTTCCAATCGACTGAACCGATTGTCATAGGACCTCGGGGGTAACCGAAGGTGAAATTTGGTGTCTCTGAGGTCCCAGAAGATTGGATATTGCTTGCAGTCATCGAGAAATTCCAAAGCCAGAGCAGGTGTCAACCTGGACTTTTTCAAGTGGAAACCCCAATATTCGTAGGGGTAGCTAGCGATCACGGTTCGATGTTTACCGGACGATGCGAATCGGTTCCATGTTTGATCATCGACAACGTTTTGAGACGACATATCATGGAATCCGTAGTGTCGAAGGAGTGCTATGCAGCTGGAGGCGATAAGGGCATGTGGATCGTCCGAGTAATGTCGCTCTAGGTTCCTGATCATATATTCGGCTGTGGTGTAGTCTTCAAAGCAGTCAGTGCCGACTCATAAATTGACAAACATAGACACTTACGAACGAAGCGGACCAGTTGTGTCGGCCCAACTTGAAGTAGACCACAACACACCCATAGGATAACTTCGATACCAACTGGTTCCATGTCGTCGAACCGAAACGTCGTTGGGGACACAGACACTGCGAACCCCAGCTCTTCAGCTGTCAGCAGCCTCCGGGCATAAGTAACCCAGATGAGTACCCATTTAACGAGGTCCGCCTCATGTTCCGGAAGCGCCTTTATGCGCTCCATCGTCGCGTCGTACATCGAGTCCATCCCTGAAGGAACCCCTTCCAGGGCCTTTCGCACTTGCCTTACGTTGGTGCACCCCCTGAGCATATCGATATGAAGCGAAGCCAAGAGGAACCTATGCAAAGGTTACCAACCCGAGACATTGTGGACAGGTTTCGCTACTCACATCCCGGATGATTTCGAGGTAATCATCGAGACGACTTCGGACTTCAACGTCGCATTGTCTATGAGTAGCCTGCGAAGCACCGGCATACGATAAATTTTCTCGTCGATGAGCAGGGCGATATCGGAATCGGAGGCGATCATAGTGAAGAACCGAGCATTGGGGATAAGGTCCTTGAGGGAGTCCATCGGGCGAGAGGTAATGAAGAAGTTGACGGGGAGGGAGGATAATATCTCGAGGAGATTGACCTGGATACCGGATGCGGCTTCGTCGAGACCATCCAAGATGTAGAAGGTTTGCTTGAACAGGCCAGAAGTCACGATTTGCCTCAACAGATCAATAACCTCGGCCTCTGACGGGCGTGTCCCCTCTCGTTTATGGCGCTCATACATTGGCTTCAAGAATGGCAGGACTTGAGGATGGTTCTCGAGGAGTTGCCGGAGGATGGCCAAGAGGATGTGGATGACCATGAGGCTCTCCGTGTAGCGACAGAAAGCGAAGAGGACGCAAACGTCATTCGACTCGGATTCCGCAGCAAGCTTTTGGAGGTGTTCAACCACGATGCATCTGCAATCACCAGTACTTAAGAAAGAGGCTGTGTATACAAGACATGGAACTCGACCTACGCAGTGACCGTCTTCCCGGCTCCGGCTGCAAGTTTGGGTTAGCAATGACCTGATAGCGTTGGCAAGCTTAGTACATACGCATCCCTGTTCCCCAGATTATCCCCCCTGAGAGACTCAACATCCAATCCCTAAACCAAACGCTATCGATAACCTGACTTCCTGTCCCCGGTGTCCTCTTTTCCAGCTTTTCTCTCAAGATGATTTCAAAGTTTATGTGACCCAAGAATTCCAAGATTTTTTGCAACAGTTCTGTTCGTGTTAGTCAGGATGGGATGAAGAAAAGTAAATAGGTTTTGGGTACCATCGTCTGCGTCCCTTCTCGGCAAGTTGTGTGGGATGTCCATAAAGTCAGAGAGAGAGATCGATGAATAGACAAGCTGTGGGTCCTGGGACTCGGACGGGACACAGCAACAGGTCGTGGGTCATCCCATGTGATCGATACCGAGAATGTGGTCGCTCTGCTCTCTGACTCCTGAGGCCTGAACGCTCAGCCTTCAAGCTGCAGCTCTGTCAACCCAGCCGAATGGCAAACGAAATTGACATTTTGAACGAGCAAGGCGCACCAATAATCATCTTCCTTCCAGCTCCTGGAAACGCTTGTGACATAAATTCCCTGGACCGTTCAGAAAAGTACATTGCAAGTGTGCTGCGTATGGCTATGCGAAACAATGCCAACCTTTAACCGGTCGAATACACTGAAGCCACAGTCACCGAGTTCCACCTACGACGACGCCAGCTTGCAGAATCGATCCAGCTGTTGCTCTATGCGTCTTTGAGGGCAGAACGTCGCTAGGCGTCGTCGACTTTGAAGGGGATTGCCAACTTTGTGCGGGGGGAGCTGCTTCAGGTTGGGCACGTCGCGGCTGGGAAGACCACGTTTTCTTTCAGGATTTTCAAAGAGATCGAGAAGCTGGATGGTCTTATTGCACGGGCGGAAATAGCCCTCAGAAACGCGACAAGCAACACTGTTGCGCCTTCTGCTCAAGGTACGAGGCTTGGTTCTGTTCTCGATGACGTGTGAAGCTGAGCTCATGGTTGGTAGCACTAGGTACGATATCCTCAAGGGTCTGTTGGATCCCATCTCTTACGAGCGGCGACAGCTCGCAGTGTCCCTTGTCGAAATCGCGCGTCACGGTGTCTTACAAGTAGGCGACCTCAGAGCCCTTCTAAATTGAGCAGACCCGGTCGCTCGTATACCGCGAGGTTGTGGGGATCAGGGCCAAGGTGCAGAGTGAGGCGAAGGTTGTTCTAGGTTTGTGATCTCTACC
>ML210586.1:0-13685 GCA_004369085.1 Coprinopsis marcescibilis | reverse complement strand
AACTAGACTGTTTAGAACGGGGGGGTGGTGCAACAGTAATATCTTCTTCTTGTAAGATGATTTCCGCTCTTAGATACAAGTAAGCAACAGTGATGAAGATAATAAAATAAGACAGACCTTTTAGATTTGCGCTTCCTGCCTGCTTGTAGCATATCTTGTTCTTCTTCCCCTTCACTTTCCGCAGCCTTTTTGCGCTTTGACTTGGGTTGATGAGGCTCAGAGGGAACAGCAGCCTGCTTAGCAGCTCGCTGGGAGTTCTGGGTATTTCGGGGCATAGCACTTCAAGATATGTTAATGATTATTCACAAATAAATTTATTAAAAAATGTTACAAACATGGTTAAGGGTAACTACAAGCTACTTGGTACAGGGATAGCTTGGCCAACAGGCACAGGCATGGCAGGTGGTAGCAGTCACAAACAGCCCAAAGGTGGTGGTGGCGATTGCACCAACAGGCACTGATGAGCGTGAGCAGACGGACGTTGGTGGTGCAAGTGAACGGGGAGAGAACAGGGGCTAACAGCCTCTGACAAGCATGAGCAGAAAGGCGCTGGTGGGGGGAGTTGACGAACAGGCACCGATGGGTGCAGAAGAGCACTGACAAGCGGGAGCGAACGGGCACAGATGAGCGCGTGCGAACGGGGGCTAACAGCTGCTGAGAGGCCCAGGCAGAAAGGCGCTGGCAGCGCGAACTGACAAGGGTGCACTGAGGGGTGAGGACGAGCGCTGACGGTGCAAACAGACAGGCACTGACGGCACGAGCGGATGGGTAGCAGATGGGCGCTGACAAGCACTTCAGAGCGGGCACTAACGAGTGCGAGCAGACGGGTGCTGACGGTGCAAGTGGGTTGGCACTGACGAGCGCTGTGGAGCGGGCACTAACGAGCACAAGCAGATGGGTGCTGATGGCGGGAGTGGACGGTGCTGACGAGCGCTACGAGTGGGTGCTGGTGGCAACACGCAGACGGGCGTTGACGGCGCGAGCGGGTTGGCGCTGACAAGCACTGCGAAGCGGGTACTAATGGGCGCGAGCAGACGGGCACTGACAAGCGCTGACGAGGGCTACAAGTGGGTGCTGGCAGCAATGCGCAGACGGGCGCTGACGGCATGAGCGGGTCGGCACTGACAAGCAGGCAGTAACGGGCACTGACGGGCACGAGCAGATGGACGCTGACGGCGCGAGCGGGTTGGCGCTGACAAGCAGGCACTAACGGGAACTAACGAACGCGAGCAGCCAGGCGCTGATGGCGCAAGCAGATGGGCGCTGGCAGCGATGCGCAGCCCGAAGGCGACGAGGAAGGGCGGTGGGCAGATGGGGCGCGGGCGCAAGCGCTCGCACCAATGGCAGAAAGCTGTGGCAATGCGGGAGGGCGGGCGGTGATGGCGGGGCAGAGGCGGAGCAATGTTTTGGATGAAACAGACTGTGGGCAGAGGAAGAAGGAAGAAAGAGAGGAACCGGTTGATCAGGAGTCCTGATCAACTGTACAGTTCATCAGGGACCTTTCCCACGCTGGGCAGCCCCAGATTTGGCAGTCCAAGACGTGGCCGGAAATGTCCGAAATTTCATAATTTCGGATATTTCCGGCCTCATAGAAAAAAAAACTTTTTAAACGAAAATATTTCAACATCCCTCTGGATTATATTAAGTGTTATTAATTTAATTTTTGAAAGGTGCTTTAGTGTAGTAGTAATATTGCCAGCTGTGCTTCCTGTAGCCTCAAGTTCAATTCCCATACATGCCACTTTTTTTCTTTAATTTGCAACATGTATTTATTTACCAACAAGGGAACCCTTTTTGACTAATTTTTTGCAGTCATTTATAAATAGATACATACAGTGTACATACATGGTGCACACAGTGTATATATACAGGGCACATAGTTTACGTACACAGGTCATACAGTCTATGTACACGGGTCATATGGTTTATATACACAGGTCGTAGAGTATATGTACACGAGTCATAGAGTATACATACATGGGTCATATAGTATATATACACAGGTCATCTAGTCTACGTACACGGGTCATCTAGTCTATGTACATGGGTCATCCAGTCTACATAGAGGACACATACACTTTTCATAATGTGTACATAATGTGCACATGTTGTGTACATGTTGTATACATATGGTGTACATGTAGTGCACATACCGTCTATATAGAGCCGTGGGTCAGTGTAAAGTACTCGACATGTTAGCACTAGCAATGGGATTCGGAAGGTTTATTACTTACGCTCTGACTGCCCTTAGACCATCTGCCTGTTTTTCGACTATGATCTTGGCGTGAATGCGGTTCAACTTCTCTTCATTGATGTCGCCAATGTCGAATACCTGGTCCACCCCCGGTGCCTTCAGATCACGATGCCATTCCTGTCGCACCTGTGCCTGGTACTCAATGATTGCTTCTTCACCTAACTCTTGCCGTCACAAGGGTGAATTATCGAGTTGATAAAAGAAAGTTTCCAGTGAGGTGATGTGGTCTTCTGGCCATGATTCAGACTTCCTCATACATTCGATGAGAGCCATCTTTGCTATGGAGACCTACTTCCTCAAGAGTTGCATGTCTGTCACCACCTTGGACGACAGACAATGGGCTGCTACTGGCTGGAGCACGAATTGGTTGTTGATGTGTGTCGCTGCGAGACTATCTTAGGAAATTGTGAATTCCTGTTCCCTTGCCTCTTTGCAGCTTTCTGGTGTGAAGTAATGGAGCTCAACGTATCCTGTTGCTTTAACTTTGTTGACTGCGAATGCTGACGGGGTGGGTGTTGATACTGTATCAACGTGTTTGTTACGGGCAATGCCTTTGACCTTGGGTTTTGCTGCTTCTATCTTAGCCCTTTCATCCTCCAGCCTCTTCTCCTTGGCCTTTCAAATCTCCTCCTCCTCTAGCCTTGTTGCCTCCTCTTCACGTCTTCTCTCTTCCTCGTCTTCTTGCACTTGCTCAGCCCACTGTGCTATGCGCTGTTGGCGTGCAGCCTCCCAATTTGCTTTTAGTTCCTCTATGACACCATCCTCTGTCTCTCCTTCTCTTAGCCTTCCTGCTAGGCTGACATGAACTTCCTTGAAAGTGGGAACAATCTCACCGTTCAGGTCTATTGCAAGACGTACATGTGGCATGCTTGCTGCTGTGTGTGAGGATCTCCTAACCATGTATTGTGTGTGGAAATGCGAAAATGGATGTATTTTGATTTAAAGAGAACAAAACAGCGCTGCGTAGTGCATTCAACAGCTTCTAGGGTGGAGAGGTGGTGGCAGTCGAGGAGAGAAGCCACTGTGGCGGTGCACCTGACTGCCGCGTCTGATCCATAGACAGCGCCCTACCACTCCCCTCGTGCCTCACTCCACTCTAGGCCCTAATGAGTGAGATGAAATGCAATGTGATTGTATGTATTCAGGACAAAGGTGAGCTATTGAGATGGCTGGATACTCCAGCAGGAAGCTAAAGAACCCTGAGGCAAATTCCCCAGGTTTTATAGTAAATAATGATGGTCCATGCACATAGTAGCACAGGCCTGAGGATATACTACCCAGCCTAAATGTGCATAAAAAGATATATTGTAAACACCCTGATGCTTCCAGGTGCTAGGGCCCATTTTCCTCAAACTGAAATCCTGACAAGTATTGTATAGATATGTAATACCCTATTATGCTCCATGGCTTTGAAGCAACTCTGCAATCTCCAGATTATACATAGACAATGCTGAAGATAGTGCTGACTCCCCATCAGGTCTTGTAGCATTTACATCAATGTCTTTTTGCTGTAGCAACAGCTCAACAATATCTCTACGACCCATGAAGGCTGCCTGGATGAGTGCTGTCCCATCACAGCATTGTGAGGAATTGATATCAATGCCCTCTTGCTGCAGCAAGAGCTTGACAATGTCTTTATTCCCCTCTCCAGATGCCTGTGCAAGAGCTGTCCCATCCCTCCAATGTGATGCATTAACATTGATGCCATCAACCTCAAGCAGCAGCTGAATTGCATCTAGATGGCCAGACCCAACTGCAAGAGTTAAGGCTGAATTACCCTCTCCATCACCAGTGTCAGTTTCCCTTGCATTGACATGGTCTGCATCAACAACTCCCAGAAGCATCTCTACAACCTGAACATGGCCCTGAGATGAGGCTGCCATCAGAGGTGTCCATCCATCATTATCAACACATTTGATATCAATGCCTTGAACTGAAATGAGGAGTTCTACAGTTCTGATGTGCCCCATACAGGCAGCAAGGAATAGTGCAGTGCAACCCTTTGCTGATTTGGAGTTGGTGTCAAAGGTATGAAAGGATAGTTGGCTGGTTTGTGAGGTGTCCAACCCCAGCCACTGTGCAAGCAGACTGTGGAAGTTGTATGCAGCAGCAAGCTGGATGGAGTTGAGCAAGTCGAATGTTTCAAACCTAGACTTGGACCAGGGAAAATATTCACACTGCAGCATGAATTCCTCAACAAAGGGTGGGAGTGATGAGGATTGTGCATGGAGTGCCCAGTTGCGATGGGCATACACAAGAAAGGGGTGGCTTTTGAAGGAATGATCCTCATAAACTTCAATGTCCCCATCATAGTTCTCGAACCCACATGCTCGAAGACGAGCAACACAAGTGCAAGCCAGTGTGGCCTGTGCATCAACCCCTGCATTGGAAATGTAGGTGACCAGAAAGTCGTGTGCCGTGTAATCTGGATATAGTCTCTATAAGCCACCATTCAACCCACAAAGTGAGAGGCACGTACGGACAAGGCGGACCAATTTTGTCT
This sequence comes from Coprinopsis marcescibilis, assembly GCA_004369085.1. NCBI lineage: Eukaryota > Fungi > Basidiomycota > Agaricomycetes > Agaricales > Psathyrellaceae > Coprinopsis > Coprinopsis marcescibilis. Next base: position 8,928 of record ML210586.1, on the reverse strand, counting down.
TGGGCTCAAAGGTGATCAAACCACAGCATATGGAAAGGAGTGTCTCCGCATCAACCAGACGGTCAGCATTGTAAAAAAATGTTGCTGTGTCAACCGCGAGCGCATGCCGAAGGTCATCCATCTCGAGCGACTCTCGAGCGTATACGAGCCAGGTAAGCGCTTGAAGGGCCAATTGGGGTCGTAAGCCTCCTTCGATACGCTCCATGGAGGCCTCGTACATGGCGTTAACCCCGACCGGGAGGGCGTCCAGTGCCGAGCGCAGGTCCATAGTGTGCAGGCATCTCCCAAGCATGTCGAGCTGGAGCGAGGCTAGCAAAAACCTAAAAGGTACGGGTAAGCGTCTGACAAGCGATGAAGACGGACGCCACTTACATCCCAGACGACTTCTCAACAACTGTCTTGAGAACCGTCTCCCTCCAATCCTCCTTCTCTAGTAGATTCCGCAGCGTCTTCGTACGACGAAGCTTCTCCGCGATGAGTTGCTCGATGTCGGTGTCGTTCACCATAATGTCAATGAACGTCGCCTCGGGCACAAGCTCCTTGAGCAGCGGTAGCGGCCGGGACATGACGAGAAAGTTGACCGGCATGCTTGCAAGAGCGTCCAACACATCGATTTGGGTATCAGCCAAAGCTTCGTCGAGACCATCTATGGTGCAGTACCGCTCATCGAAGAGATCCGATGTAAATATCGCTCGCAGGACTGCCAGGAGCTCCTTCTGTGCCGGTCGAGTCTTGCGGAGCGAGTGATATTCGTACATAGGCTTGGCGTACTGGAGGGTGGAGGGGTGATCCTCTACGACCTGTCGAAGGAGCCCACCAAGAACCTTCTCGCCCGTGAACTGGTCGGTGTACCGACTGAAAGCGAAAGCAACGCAGATACGTTTGTTCGCCTTGGCCTTTTCAAGAAGATGATCGATGATGAACGATCTGGTACAGTTGTGAGTTATGTCGTAATAGCGCTCACAATAAAGGAACGTACGCCAAGATTGTCTTTCCAGCACCCGCTAAAATGGCACAAGCGTCAGTATTATCTCTGTAGTACCCGGACGTGGGACGTACGCATGCCAACACCCCATAATATTCCCAGAACTCCCTCCAGCCACTTGCTAATCTTTGGGTCGTCGAAGACCCACTCTCCCGTTCCCTCTGCTCGCTTGCGAAGGTTGTCGGACTGGATAGCATGATAGTTGATGTCGCTGAGCCATTCAACAACCTTCTCGAACAGCCTAACATCTACTCCCGATCGATGTCAGCAATTTAGACACATGTAAGAATAGCCAGGTGCGCACCGTGCTCGGGGACGTCAGGCTGATTGTATATGTTCGTATAGTGGTAGCTATTGCTGGCACTGTTAAGCGTAGTAGGCCCCTCAAAGCGTACGCCGTGCGCGTGATTTAAGATCCCTCCCTCCGTCCAAGATCCATCTAAATATATATAAGCAGTTCATACGATACTAAGTCAAAGTCGAGTATCTCACCTTGGGGTGGTACAAGAGCTTCCTCCGGAACTTCCGTGGGCACCGAAGCTCGTGGTATCGTTCCTGAAGGCAATTCTTTACCTGGCGAACCTTCAGAGCCTTATCTCCCATGTTATCTTCGCAGTGAATCTGCGACCAGCCTACCTTGATTGGCGTCCATAAGACCAGTTGTGGCGGCGATGGGCTCGGTCTTCACCCGCGAGCCTCCCCGTCGCTCTCCGCCTGCGGTGGCCTTGCGAGCCAGTTTCTCCTGCCGCCGTTTCTCCCTCAAATCCAGCTGGACCCTTTTGAGCCATTTGTCGAATGGACGATATCATCAAGCTCACGTACCGCGTGCGATAATCCTGCGCCCATCGTATGGTGGTTGAGAGTGTGTGGAAAGTATGTGCAGATAGTGGGGGATCGAAGGGGATCGTAAGCTGTGGACTAGGATGGCGACAATGAGGCGACTGGTCAAGAAAGGATGCTGTCAAATCTCGGAAGCAGGCACTGCCTTCGTCATTCATGTGACCTGATGGGCGCTAAATCTTTTATCTTGCGGTCCGGGACCCAATATGTCGCTCGCCTTGATTACCTGTATGTAGGTGTACTGATTGTCCGCTTAATCATTGCCTCTGGTTTTCACGCTATCCAAGTCCCGACGTATCCTCTCCAGCTTGATTCCATTCGACACCACGGTGAGTAGCCGTTAATACAGCCTTCCTGGCACCTGCAGTACTGTCCAGCTTCTACCGGGAGTCTTATGCCACCCCCTCTAACTCTAGAGACCATTCGTGACTCCATGATGGGCGCCAAGGTCCACTGTCCTGTCGGCTGTAGACTAGTATTACTACATCCCGAACCGAACGGCAAAGACATGAGACGTCGACCAGGAATAGCCACCCGTACTGTTGCTGAGTATGCAGATACCGCCTTCAGATGCGGAAATTCAAGTGGAGACCGGTTTTCTTGGCCCATCTTGACTTCCACACCTTTACTGTTCCCATGCACATAGTACTATGATCTGTGAAGAGCCTTATACAAACAACAGATCAAACCAACAGTTTTACTAGATTGTATCCTCAGCACGCAGATCCACACAGCCAAATTCGCATCGGTGATAGGTATCAAACCGTATCATTGCAAACCCTCTGGTTATCTATCATCCATCTCACAAATGTTCCACCAACTCACGCCCCGCATCGATAATCAACTCCAACAACCAGTCCATACCACCACACAAAATAAATTCATTGCATACATACGCATAATTCAACAATATCATTTCCTGCAATCCCTACATTCCACAGATTATTCATCCCTCGCAGAGAGATGGCCTACAAAGCCCTCTCAATCATCCCACACCCCTCCCTCTCCAAAAACTCCCGAATCGGATCACAAATATCCTTCATGTACGGCGCATGCACACCAACCTTTCAAATGACATCGTCCAACACCAACTGCGTTGCAATTACACAAGACAGGCCTACAGTCCAGACCATGGCAGAGTGTCCACCGAGCTTGCTGTACGCTTTGAGAGTTGAGGTCAGGATTTGCTAGAGGGGTGCATTGAAATCAGTAAGGTTGCTCCGAGGACATCAAAGCGAAACCAAAACGAAAAAGAAGGCGAAGAAAATTCCACCCTTGTTCCAAAGAAAATAGCAAAACACCAACCTCAGTGCCGTCAGCCCACTCCACAAAGAACTTATGATGAAGCATAACGAGATCCCTTTCATTCTTCTCATTCTTCATCAACTCCAACCTTCCGCACAACGTAACAAGCAGATTCCCAGCCCTAGCCTTAACCTTCCCCTCCGAGAAAACTCCAATCCAACTGAGACCAGAGATGATGCTATTCGCCCTGCTCTCGTTCGGGAACTTGGCCAAGACCTTGATGCGTTCGACGAGGGTGCTAAAAGGGTAATGAAAGAGTGGAATTCAATCACCATCCATCCATCCTCCTACTTGACGATAAAAACGAAACACCTCCTTGGCATCAGCCGGACCAACCGCCTTCTGCGTAACCTCCGCCCAGCTCAAGTTTCAACCCCTGGTACCTCAATGTACTCCTCACGATCGTATCTGCCTCCTCAATCCCATAATACTCTCTAAATGGCACCGTATCCCTGCTGGGATAGCGCACAAACGCAAAGGCTGGAGTGATGATAAGGGTTTGGCTAGGCCATCAGCTCGCTGCCTTTGATCTCCAATCGTTGTCTGTTCTCGAGGTAGGACGCAGAGTTGAGGAGCGCGAGGAGGACACCACGCGAGCTCCAGCTGAACTTGTATCCAAGGGGGTTGTTGGAATATTCAGGGGCGGGGAGTCCACTGCAGCACGACAAGTACTTTTTGATCTACAGGCCAGAATTAATAAACACACTCTCCTTAGACGAATATAGGAGAACAGACGCACCTGGCCACCCTTCACGTGGACCTCGTCAATAATCTTGACGGCATACAAGTGATCGATACCGGGATCCAACCCAATCTCGTTCAAAACGATAATGCCTGCCTCCTTCGCGGGCCTCATCCAACTTGGGCATCGCATGTGAGACGTAGCTGGTAGTCACCACGTCCTTCTTGCCCTTGATGGCAGCCCTGATGACCTGGGCGTGGTAAATGTAGGGGATGAGCGAGATGACAAGGTCGTGGGCCGCAATAGCTGCATCCAAAGCTTTCTTGTCTTCACATCCAAAGAGATCGGGGTCGTAGTTGAGAGGGAATCCGCCAGAACCTGGGCATTAACAACAAGGGTTCGGCACGCTAGACATATCATAAGCAAACTAAACAACGACGCCAAAAAAGAAAAACTTGCCAATAGTCAACTCATTCTCCAGTTGACGAACATTATACTCCCACAAGGCCTCGCAACAAACCCACTGCCCAACAGCTTATTCAGCTCATTCTCCGACGCCTTCAAAGCCCTCCCAAACACAGGCCTAGCATCCTTCCCCTCCTCCAACATCGCCCTCGTGAACTCTGGAAAAACGAACGACGCCGAATGGATCGCGCGGTTATAATACCTGCACCCCGATACATCCCTAACCGCCACTTTCAAATCCCGTCCAGGCGCTTTCACAGCGACGATATGCCAAATCTGTCCGGAAGGATAGGTGGGGATGGTGGTGTACGCATACTCGGAGGTTGCGAAAATCTCGGAGGCAGGCCATTGATGCAGCTACTGGCATTCACCCTGAGTCGAGATGACCGCCTGGTGTAAGCGCATCGTGCAGTAGCTGAAAGTACGCTTTTGGGAAGAGGGATTCAGCGGGCCGGAAGAAGGTGACGTCGTAGTCGTACGTCGGTTCTTTGTCTGCGAGCAACCTGAAGCCGTCTCCGATGTACACCATCACTCGAGGGTCTGCGACCAGCTCGGACATGTGTGGGATGAAGATTTTGGATACGCGGACCACGGCCTGTTATGTGCGTTTGTGTTAGTTCTGGATGTCAGGACGAAGGAGGATAGTTAGACTCGCCTCGGCGATATTGCAAAGGACGAATCGACCGTAGATGCGCAGCCAACGGTCCCCATCTACACCCACCCCACCCGGATTCCGCAACCAAACACCCGGCCTCCTCTTCTCGGCCCAAATTTCATACGCGCCTTCACCCATCCCAGCCTTCTCATCCTCCCTCTCAAAGCCCCCACTCGGCCTAATATTCCCAAAGCTAAACGAGCTCCTGGCATCATCAGAGGCATTGACAGCCATGCTGTTCCTAATCGCAGCCTGCGCACCCGCCACGCTCACGCTCTTCAATCCGCACTAATCGTCGACATGCGCTTGTCAACCGCCTCTGCCCAGTTCTTGCGCTTACCCTTGCCGTGCGCGCATTTCCACTTGAAGTAGCCGAGCGCGAGTAGGGCAATGAAGATTAATGGCACCAGCTGCCGCTACTGTGTTGCCGGGTGTCATTCTGTCGCCTCTTGCGCCGTCAAGATCGCAGCCACATCCGTATCCGCCTCCGCTCCGCCATTCAACGAGGGATCCAAAGCCGGGGGAGCGGGTTGGTCAAACGTCCCGGCCGGGGCCAGTGAAGACAGGTCCAGAAGGCAAACTGACCGCATCCATAAGCTCCCCTGGGCGCAGGCTCCTAAATCATCCGCTCGTTTGCTTGAGCTTTTGAGACATCGGAGGGAGAGAAGAAGGGATGATAGAACTACTATATTGATGAGCGGACAAATAAGATCGTGATGGATGGCACGGTGATCTCGGTGGACAAACCGGAGGTAACATGCCGCTGACGCTGACGCTCATTCCACCCACACCTTCACACCGCCCTCGCTCGCTCACACCACATTCACTAATCACTCCTAAACCACTAACCGCTGGGTCTCGTCACAAAAACGTCTTTGTATTGCTTCAAGAATCAAGAACTATCAGATACATTATGGGAGGAACGGGAAAGATGCATCAGAAGCATGGTCATAGCTCGCACACCGCAAGTGCGGCGAACTCTCTGCATGAGATCGAGAAGCGCGCTGCGACTCCCAACGCTGGTGCGTACTTCCTACTCCCTCCCCTTCCTTCATAACGTCAGGGCCGGTGGACTGATACAAACCATTAATTAGGATGCATTTGCCCCGGAATCCAACAACGAGTGAAGGTCCTGCAGCTCGTCAAAGCTGAATGGGACACCACCGACTGCACCACCGACCGATTGAATATGTCCCTACACGCGCCCTACCCAGTATACGATCACCAACATCGAACCGTGCTGTGGGGAAGCGTACAATTGTTTTGGTTATCGGAGGAGATTGCGACGTTGGTCGTGAAGCTCTCATGCACGATACTGTTGAGCAAGTCGTATTTTGCGATCTCGACGAGCAATCGACGAGGCACGTCTATCCATCTCCCCTCGTCGTGACATCCACAACTAATAGTAACACCAACTCACCTAACAGGCCGTCGTCCGTATCCAAATGTTCCTTCCACACATGTCCGAGCTGCGTGCAGACCCCCGGGTGACGGTGGACATCGAAGACGGGTTCAAGTTTCTCGCACACAAGGAATTGGCGTTATCACCACCTACTCATCCGACCCCCGCCAATCGTTCTTTCCAAAAACCCTACTTCCAGCTGACGCACGATGCGCTCACACCAGGCGGTCATATCCCGACTCAAAGCATGCCAGTGGCTGCATCTCGACCTCATAAATGGCCTGCGCAAGAGATCTTCACGACCTCTGAGTATGTATACCACCATCCTCACTTATCCCTCCGGACAGATCGGGCGTATCGTCGCTGCGAAAGCAGGGGTTTAAAGTGGCGATTATGGATGCACAGGGGTGCAGGTACTATAACCGCGCCATCCACTCGGCCCCGTTTGTTTTACCAGAGCTCACGGAGGCGATGGAGGAGGGGAAGGGTATCAGGCCTGTGTTTGAGAGGGCCTTGAAGGGGATGATAAATAACCCGACAAAAAAGATCTTGTTGCTGGGCAGTGGGTTTGTTGCGAGGCCTTGCGCCTAGCGCATTCTTCGTCAGCCTGAGAATGAAGTGACCAGCAGTGAGTCTTTTTTTATCACCTATCCTCGTCGTTGTCGGATAGTATGCTTATGCTATCTGTTTAGCATGCGGAACACTTGCTAGTGCTCAAGGTCTAGCGCAATCTCTGCCATCCACGACCCCAATATCGCTGGATATGAAAGACCGGGAAGCGTTTGGATGCGGTAGTTGCGGCGCACGATCCTGTGATCTCCCTCATCCCGTACACCTATTATGGAGAGGTCCTCAAGGCAGCCTAGGAGCTACGTTTCGCCTACAATGCCGAATGCGCAAGCTGGATGTGGGGATTCCAATTGTGAATAACGTTGGCTTGAAAGCGTACGGTAAGCCGGGTGGACACTCTGCCATGGCTTGGACTGTAGTGCCGTCGTGTGGAGTTGCAACGCAATTGGTGTTGGATGGTGGCATTCGGAAGCTTGATGTGCACGCGCCGTATACGAAGGATGTTTGGGATCCGTTTAGGGAGGTTTTGGAGAGGAACGGGTGCGGGAGGGTTGAGAGGGCTTTGTAGGCCGACCTGGGTGTGGGGAAAGGAATGTATGACATGATATCGATCAATTCCCTCCTTCTAGGCGATAAATTGCATATGCTGTGGTGGCATGTGCTATTAATGATAGTTAATTCGATACGGAGCGTAAGCAACTGGTGGCACTCTTGAGAGACGGATGGCACATGATTGATAGATAGTCAGAGGGTTTGCAATGATACCCATCACATATGCCAACTTGAAGTTGATTGTGTGCATCTCAACGGGGAGGATATGGTTAGGTACGTTCGAAGAATGGCTCCAGGTTCATCGTGGATCAGGTTGTGGGTTAGATAAATATCAATGGAAAGTAGCGTAAATTAATTATGCAGCAATCTCCCGAACAACTTGAAAGGAGAGACCTGTTGGACACACCTGCGCCGTTGACCATCAGATCGAAATATGGCTGAACGTGTGCTGCACTACTATGCTCGTTGGAAGGGCGAGCGAGCGCTGCCTGCCCTTGCGGCTATTCCTCGTTGATGTCCCATGTTTTCCCATCGTTTCGGACAGTGGTAGTCGTATACAGCCGCTAGGACGGTGGACCTTGACGCCATTGAAGGACGTGATCAAATGGTCTCTGCAGTTGGAGGGAGTGACATAAGACTCATGGGAGAACCCGGCCAGTACCGCAGGTGCCAGGAAGGCTGTACCAACGGTCACTCGACGTTATGTCGATCAGAATCAAGCTGGAGATCAGTCACCTCGGGACTTGGATCGCGTAGAAGCCAGAAGCAATTATGAAGCGGACAGACTGGCCAATTCGTCAAACCGAAAACTTATTACCACCGTATCGTCCCCCCATTCCGACCCTCGAAATTGATCAAATCTATTTACCAAGATGACGGATGGATCGAAAGCGAAATTAATCAGTACACCGAGATACGGGTGATCAAGAAAACGAGGGAGTCGCTTGGGTGAGTGATGGTGTGCGGATGTCAACATGGGCTCACAGCACCAAGTCTCCACCTGGATTTCCGTATCTGGAGGCGGCATCCACATTATTCGGAACGTTTTCCAGGTCACGGCATCCGCAGACAGTCGGGACACTACAAGAGAGCATAGTTTCAGCATACGAGTCGTATCGGGCCACCGATTGCCATCGCCGCCGCCCTGATTATTCCTGGAGACTTTGTCTCTAGGTTTTACTACGCAAAATAGATCATCCCACGCAACTTTCTTGCTATGTATAGTAACGCCCGGTCTAGAATCTATCATTTTGCTCCACTTTTTGACAAGTGTGCGAACCTGGTTCAGAACAGGAAATGTCAGATATGTGGATATGAGTCGCTGGGGAACCAGCGACTCTACTAGTCGCTTAGGGCGTAGTGGACCTTGTTTGAGATCGACGCGGGTACTCCTCAATGTAGTCCTAAGATTCAAGAATTCATGGAACACATACATATCCTTGTAGCAGCACAGTATACATAGGTTGGGCTGG
>ML210585.1:0-13695 GCA_004369085.1 Coprinopsis marcescibilis | reverse complement strand
TCCCGCCTAGCCCATATCTCATAATGCATATTTTGACTGAAATCCTTATGCATTATGCAATATACCAAAACTAGGGTGTTGCCCCGCGTCCCACCACGGGACCAACCAAAATTGTATGCATTATGAGAATTATGCATGATTACGTTATGCATTATGAGAAATTCAACTGTATGTATGTCAGGTATTTGGTCATTTGGAACATTCTTTCATTAAGAAGTAACCAAATTTGTCGCAAGGGCGCTTGCTATTTGCTCCGCGACGGTGCCCACCAAATCGGCAGGAGATAACCAATCCGAAGCGCAAAAGACCGAAGTCCCAGAAAGCACGGACAAATGGTCAATCGGGTTGACATGGGTGTTTATGGACATATTACGTTGGTTTGGCGGTGGATCTGACAGGTTGCGATGGAGGCCGCAGTTCACAGCGACTGTGAGGTGGATTTGGAGGATATTGAAGATATCCTAGGGTCATCCTTGTTCTTTCAAGGATACAGATTGACGAGGATCAGAGGACAAGGTCGTATTGCCCAGACAACGTTGGACGGCGGAGGAACTGCCGATTTGGATTCAAACTCCGACAGAAGGTTCCGTTCACGTGGGACTCTGTATCCCCACGCGCTAATGGAAGCTTCCACCGGACCACTGGCAGGTCCTGGTGGTTTCCATATATTTTCGTTATTCCTTCACTCTACATTCTTCTTGTCCCCCTCGTACTAGCTCACAATGCTCAAGCCCAACCATGATCGACGTCGCCGCACAATATCAGACCCCCTCACCATGGCTCTCATCCCCCCACCCAATGAGTCCCCCATCGACCGCGAGAACAGGATCAAGGCCGAGCAGGATGCTCGCAAGGTCAGCGAGCACATCGACGAGATTCTTCGCCAGGAGAGGATCGAGAAGAAGAAGACACGCCCAGAGGTCAATGTCCTGCTCTTGGGCCAGTCAGAGTCTGGCAAGAGTACTACCCTCAAGCGTATGTGTTATATTCGCTCTCCTGGTCATCTTTCGTTCTTCGCTATCCGTCGACACTCGAGACAACACCGTCGGCGTTTGCTGTGCGTCGGGGGCCTTGAATGTTGTGCAGGGATACAGGGATGACCAGCCCATATCGCATGCAACCCCATATGGCATTATTTCCATCGCGATAATGCTCGCTCGCGTTGCCGTGCTTCCGCCACAGCACACCGTAATCATCGCCGCGCAACGCATTCGCGTAATCTAGTGACCAAGTCGCTATTACACAAAGCGGCGGTACCACTCTTTCTCCCTGCACGCACACATTGTTTATTTGCATCCACTCTCAACCCGCGACATTGACAAGTCGACTAACGCACGCTTCCCTTTGACAGAGTTCCAGCTTCTACATACGCCAGCAGCATTTCACGCTGAAAGAATCGCATGGAGGACCGTAATCTATCTAAATTTGGTGCGATCTATAAGAAGGTATGTTTTGGCATGTTACCAAGGAATTGGCTCCGGTCTTCTGACTGAGCCTTATGTCACTACCTTTTAACTATTCAGAATCCTCGAATCACTGGCTCCTGAGTCAGATGTGGTCTATGATCAAGAAGAGGTCGAGCCTACTCAAGGAGGCTACATCGACATTACCTCCAAGGGACGTCCACCCGACGCTATATTAGGAACAAGGGTTCCCCATTATGAGAGCTATCGTCGACGGCTGGAGCCCCTAGCGGAGCTGGAGGATCGTCTCACTCGGCTGCTCTCTTCACAGGACGAAGACGAAGCAACGCGGCTTGGCCCATCACCTCCTGGCTGGGCCAACTACCAGCCATTCAACGGCACGGAGAATCAACCGCCACAACTCAACGGACGCTTGCAGTCCGGCAGACCGGCGCCAACAATCGTAATCCCAGACTCAAAAAGACAGAACTATGTCTCCGCTCAAGCCAATCCAAGAAGTGTTGTGAATACGATCAATGGCAAAGAAGTCGTTGTGCACCAAAGACACAACTGGAAGAAACCTTTCACGCTTACCGACCGTTCGAAAAGTCCGAAGAGTCCAAATTCGGGCGAAATCGAAGGCTGGTGGGAAGACCCAGAGGATCCTGTCCATTCTTTGAATGCCTGTGCCTCCGCCATGATGGAACTATGGCGAGATCCAAACGTCAGGCAATCTCTCAATGAGAAGAGAATTCGCCTTGAAGAGAGCAGCGGATTGTGAGCCAAACCCGAGTAGATTCTTGCGGCACTAATCCCTAACCACCCACGCCATAGCTACCTTGACGAGATACCAAGAATAACCGCCAAGAAATACATTCCGACAGATGGTGCGCCTTGGATTTTCCACATACGTGCTGAGCGGAAGACGGTCTAATCCTTATCTTCTGACAGCGGATGTCCTAAAGGCACGACTGAAAACCATGGGTGTGGTGGAGCATACGTTCACCATTCCTTCTGGTACCAATAGGGGTGTCGAATGGCGGATTTACGATGTTGGAGGTGCCCGCAATCAGAGGCAGGCCTGGGCTCCCTACTTTGATACTGGTGCGTGCGGTATTAACCAAGCTAATGGTACCCCTAATGTCAAAATTAACTAATGACGTGGGCATTGCAGTTAACGCTATCATCTTCCTTGCGCCGATTTCGGCATTTGATCAGGTTTGTACCAACTCCACTTTCAAGCGCCAGATGCTGACATTCGTTAAATTTTCAGGTGTTGACAGAGGTACTTGTCGCCAAGTAGCAACGCATTGTGCCGAACTAACGCGTCACCCTCCAGGATTTTCGCGTGAACCGATTAGAGGATTCACTCCTCCTGTGGAAGTCGGTGGTTTCGAACAAACTTCTGGTCAATGTGAGCATTGTTCTATTTTTGAACAAATGCGATCTTCTCCAGGTATGGAACCCCTCAATGTCCATGCGCACAAGGCTGCTGACCCGATCGATTCAAGGCGAAACTTGACGCTGGTGTAAGGTTAAATCAACACATGGTCTCGTATGGCGATAGACCGAACGACTATGATTCGGTGTCAAAATGTTCGTTGTATTTCTATTGACTGTCTGACACGCGCCGTTTTGACAACCTTTCTAGATTTCCGACACAAGTTTGGGGCTCTGCATCACTCGTATTCGTCTAATAAGGAGCGTGAGCTGTACAGTGAGTGCTTGTTTCCATTGCTGTCATACCGCCGGAGATCTAAGTCGACCGTGTTACAGTTCATCTCACGGCAGTGACAGACACCAGACGAACGGCTATTATAATCTCCAGTGGTGCGTGCCGTCGCTTATTTGTCGATATGGGAGCTTTAGTGGATGCTGACACTCTTTCGCCTTCCTTTTTCAGTGAGAGATATCATCATCAAAGGCAACTTACGGAATATGCGACTGGTTTAAGGGGATAAAAGAAGCCTCAAAGCCGCACTTTTGTCGGCGTATTGCGCGGACATTGCTGTTGTGACGCATCCATCCCAGACGCCAACAGACTCCACCCCAGGCGACATAACTCAATCGGCACCGGAGTGGAAATTTCCGCACGCACTTTGACACCAAACGGACACAGAAACTGCACCTAGTTCTCTCCTGGTTCCCACCCCATTGAAACCATTCGACCCATCCCGAACTTCGTCTTTCTTCCCTCTCGGTCTTGGTACAACCCCTTTATTAGTGTGCTTTCATCCTTTAAGCCCTCTATTTTCCACCGGCTTTTATCTTTTTACCTTATCTCCGCTCGTTCTTTTCAGGCATATGGTACCTCTCCTACTGAGCTGCCACCTCTGGTTAATCTACTTAACGCGTGGGCAACCTTTCTAATATCCAAGTTCCTTTACTATATCCCCATGGCTTTTAACGACCGGTGAACGCCGCTACCTTGGACGAACGTGGACGCCGCGCCTTCACACCCACGGCCTTCAAACTCTTCGATATTCATGCTTTTTGTCCCAACTCATACAATGTATTCTGTTTTCGCTTCTTCGATTCGGTTACCCCTCTCTTTTCGTCAACATGTAAATACATACCCCACGCATAGCACATACCTCCTTCACGTTACCACAACCCACAATTCAGCGCATCCCTTTTCCTTGGCTCTTCTAAATTTGCGTAGCTTGTACGTTACACCGCTCGTCAGGTACATCCCTGGTGTTCTTAATCATGATATGGAATTTAACTGCCCATGTGCACATTTCTAGAAAGGAAAAAAAACCTTTTGGTGATTGCAGGTGGGATTGATAAATTAAAAGAAGGTGCTAAGGAAATGAAAGAGCTTTGCTTTTGGGATGTAGATTGTTTTAATCATCTTCCGAGTGTGGTGGATCGCGTACGCGCCGGCGAGAGTAGCCCTGTGCTAGTCTGGCGCCGTGGTGCCCGCCACTTGCCAATTTGTAGGTGGCACTGGCTTGACATATGTACCCCTTTGTCGAGTAAGAAATTGCGCCAACCGCCATATTTACGTGCTAGCTACACAAAAGAACTGTACATATCGGGTATGGATGGTACGTGTTGCGTTACAACCTTCGTAAAGGTTCGGTGAACCTGCCGTGTACAGAATATGGGGTTTCGGGATTTTTGCGGTTGGCTCCGGTCTATGTCTATCACTAGTTTTACGTTCCTGAGATTGAGATTTGATTTGACTCTTTGGATCTGGTGTGAAATGTAAAAAAAGGAAAGTGTGCGAAGTAGTCTATCAACGTAAGGTCGTACCGAATCCGAGTGACTTCCATTGGTGGGCCAAACAAGCCTTACCTGCCACTTGCTCTCATCTACCGCAGTCATAACGTTACTTGGACACGTCTAGATTTTTTGGGTAACTCAGGTTCGCGGTGCAGTCAATGCTTGCTCTAATGGAATTGCTTGTATAGGAGATGATTGTGTCCAGACTTGCCAGTGGTGCTGGTTGCAGACGCGTGAGTGCATTTGCCATATGTTGTCATCACGCAAGAATTTGCAACCCGATATAATTTGCTAACTGACGGATTTATTTTGTTGTTAACCTTCGTCGCCCGCTACACGTAGTTCACGTCGAGCCCCACTGGTTCATTCCGAACCTTCACGTCTATAAAGACACCTTGCTCACCGAGATCGCTGCATTTGGTGTGAGTCCTGTACTGTCGCCGTCGGTTTTAAGACTCCAAGCCTAAAAACTCAAGAATTTAACCACCACAGTACTAATCCCATTCGCATACGGAACATGTCGTCTGCAACGGTCAAGACCCACGAATCTTTGGTTCCGGTTTCTACATCCCGTAAGTGCTCAATTTCAGTGCCATGCCATCTGGTACTCTTGACGGATTTGGGTCGGAATGGTTTCTGACGGGCTTTTCTTTCCATATTTTTCATAACGACATTGATATCCTTCGCTTCGATCTTTTAATCGTTCTGGATCCTTGGACCTGGACAACCCTATGCGATCGGCATTTTGTGCTTCTTGCTACTATGGCATTGTGGCATACTCGGGTTGGATCACCGGGTGTATCTGTGATTGTGGTAAACTGGTGGCCTCACCTTACGATCTGTGTAACCACACCGACTGGTAACGCTCATTTCATTGGGGTCGGCGCCTTGCGGTCTCGCCACCCCGATTGACCAACCAACGCTCGACGGCATAACATAACGTTCTGCATCACCACATCCCAACGTTTCTCGCGAATCGGATGACAAAAAACGGGGGGGAACTTGGACGATGTTCCCGCTCCTATGCGAACATGGCTGATGGTGTGGTCCTTACCTACCGTATACGGTGTGACTGTCCCTGTGATCTGCGCTTTGCAGAAGCCCCAGCTGCCATCGGGCCTTATTCTCAGGGTATCAAGGCTGGGAACTTGCTTTTCTGCTCTGGATGCATCCCGCTTGACCCCGTCTCGATGGAGATTGTCGAGGGTGGTGTCGAGGCCCAGGCTGAGCAAGCCCTCAAGAATCTCAAGGCTGTTGTCGAAGCTGGCGGAGCTGAGCTCGGCAAAGTCGTAAAGACTACGGTAAGCATGCATCCGATGTCACCCTCTCCGTTCAGTTGCACCAACAGGGTTGATCATGATTTCGTCCATCGTAATCATAATCAAATCTCTGGTGCTTTCCGGTGACCATCGACCGTTAGAGCGCACAATGTTCTGATGAGTTGTCCGATCCCGTGTTCGCCCGTTTTTCCAGGTCTTTTTGAAGTCAATGAACGATTTCGTCGCGGTAAACGGCGTTTACGCCAGGTTCTTTGGTGATCACAAGCCTGCGCGGTCGGCGGTTGAGGTTGCCCGACTTCCGAAAGATGTCCTTGTAGAGGTTGAAGCCATTGTCAGGTATGTCGCGATCCTTTGATTTCGGGCCTTGAGGCGTTCTGACATTGTTCCTGTTCGAAGCCTTTCCTAGTTTGATGTGAAAGCTGTTGGCATACGTACTTGGATACTAGATGACCAGCACCCCAATCAATTGAACAGTAATACCGTACAGAATTGTCGGATCCGTTGTTCCCGTGAGGACATGGCATGCCCTCCCAAGGCCGCCGATTCAGACACGTACCGCTCGTTATGAGTCTTTTCGGTATTGGTCATGTTTACAAGAGGTTGGATGCGTATACAAGTACAATTCCGCTGCCTGGGGATAATTTACATTTCCTCGATGATCGCTTTGAGCCCTACTTCGTCAAGAATTTCGAATCCCTTTGAGGGCGTCACCTGGGGGAGATACAGGGTAAGTTCCATTATCGGGACATCCGGCTTGGTGGCGATCTTACCTGAGCCAATTGGACGTTGTGTTGATCCAATTTCTCCTCCATGACTTGCTTTAGTACGCGAAGAGCAAGGATCTGAGCCTCTTTAAGCGTCATTTGCTGTTGATGGGCAGTTATTAGCCCTTTGCGCAATCACACACGCTCTACGAGATCGAACCTTGTGCCATTTATCCTGCAATTCGCCCTGCGCAGCCTCCGATCCAGATCCAATGGCCTTTGCCTCATATCGAATGAAAGTACCTGATGGGTCGGTGTGGAAACTAAAATGCGACATTAATCAGGACCATACAGAGCAAAAGGTTAACGAGGGGCTCACAGTTGTGGGCCAAGCTCATCAATTCCAGCAATCAGCAAGGCTACGCCGAACGGCCGACTCATCATGGCTTCCTCGTCGTGCACACTCTCACCGAATCGGAGGGCAAGATCGCAGACGGCCTGTGTCACGCTCTCCACCTTGATGCGTTCGTCGTAGGTGAAAGCGTGGTTCTGGGCTGTAACGCGAGCATGGTCGATCATGGTTCGTGCGTCGGCTGTTAGCCCTGACATTGCACATCCGAGGTGGGCGTCGATCTCCATGATTTTTTCAATGGAGTTGGATTCGAGTAGGGGTGATTGGACACGCTTCTCGACGCCGAGGACCACACCTTCTGGTGTCTTGATTCCTACTGTTGTTGATCCTAGCTGTTCTCGATGAGCGGGAACATTTGGCAAAAGAGGTGAGTAGGCACCTTGATTGCTTCAATTGCATATTCGACTATTGGCTTTTCAGTGTTCGTTCGCGGAGATTATGATGACAGTTCTGACCTTGGAACAACCGTCCTTCGGGTGAAAAGGTGTTGACACCACGATCTACGTAGCTAACAGTCAGCTGAATCCTTCAATAGTATGAGTAGACAGACTGACCGTATTCTGAACGCGTAAGGAACATTGTGTAGAGGGTCTAAGGGTGGTATAGCAGTGGCAGCGCGCCTCGATGATTACTGCTTTCACAAGCTGGGACGCGTATGCGTATCGTGGGAACATCATATTCACATCTTATCTTATCTGTTTGGTAGTCTGAGCTGGTAACGAACCTCTACCTCCACCGACCTAGATGAAACAGTTGCTGCTTGCCCAAGGGTTAAACCTGTTTAAATTTCTTGAAGAGGGCATGCAAGTGACGAACTTCACAAGAGCGTACTTGTTTGCTCATCATAGGAACCTTGGCGCCGAAAGGAAATATGGCACCTAAATAATGCAACTCAAAACATATACCTCCTGAATTACATATATCTTGGACGCTACCTTGTGTCTCAGGTATGTAACGTCGCTTAGATTTCTCTGTTGTGATTGCTCTTATTTACGACTGCAGCAGGAGGGCCTAGGGCGTAACCGATGCCCAGCAGCATGACATGTCCCGACCAGCGCTTGTCCGCAATGCTCGGAGACCGTCATATCCCATGCGACACCAAATCTCCGCTATCTGGGCGCTCTTATGAATGGATGCGCCAGCGCCGCTCGGATATTGGGAAAATAACGAATGCGGCCTGATCATCTTGGCTCCCTACTCATGCTCTATGTGACTTCTGGCCGGCAGAGGTGTCTTTGCGTGAGGAGCAGCTTCGCGCCTTCACCGAGGAGCCGAGACCAGGGGCACAATTTGTAGCGCTCGTGTTACTGGTGTATTATCACAATTTCTATGAGGCTGAGACCACTGATGGTGGTTATATGGCGTACGTACAACCTTTAGTGCGATATCTTCGTGGATAGAGCCTCATGCGCTTCATTTGGCTTTACTCGGACAGGGACGCAAAGATCCAGGAGGCCGTTGACCTGCTAAATGTCGGATTCTCCCTCACAGGCATCAGCTTCAGACTCGATGACATTCGGCGTTATCAAAATGCTGCTTGGTTCAGGCAAATAGAGGATGAATCTGGATCGGAGTAGGTCACCCTTCTTTGTTGAGGTTACGCAAATTCAATAAGATGCCTCTGTAGGCTTCGGTTTGAAATGATATCGATGTCCAGAACCAGGATTAGTGGCCCTAGCACCCTGAACGTGTGGACACTTGGGTGAGCCTTAACTCGCATTAACGGCTCACAAAATTACGGCGGCTGAATGCAGTCCAGACAATCTCGGACCATTGGATTTGCTCAGTTTCCCTGGCACTACGCAGCTGCGCCACAGACCGACGGAGTTGTGATGCAGTTTAACGTCGTACCTGGCAACAACGACGCATATCGCTTTGGGAAGTCCCTCATACACGAAGTTGGACACTGGGCTGGGCTCTACTATACCTTTGACGTTAGTTAAAGCATCGCGTAACTCCGATATGTTGATACCGAAGTTGTTTGGTTGGGTTTAGGGAGGATGCGACACAAGTGGTGGTTTTGTTGCAGACACCCCCGCGCAAGTAAACTCAACGGGCGTGTTCGGTGGATGCGATGCTACAGACACCTGCCCCGGTCGGCCTGGTGAGGATCCTGTCGGTCAATAAAGTATAGCTTCACCATTTGAAATATAGGCTGAAACGAATATGGGCAGGGAATTACATGAACTATTCATCGGACGTGTGCAGAGACCATTTTACGTGGGGACAGGTGGACAGGATGTGGGCTGCTCTCGCTACCTGAAGTATCTGAGCTCGAAAATGAGTATATTTCTCGGCAAATGAGTTAAGAGTACACTATGCATACGGTCAAAGAAGTTGGAATGCTAGCACCTGTATGTATATTTCTCATGAAACTTCCTTTCTCCCTATGTTGAAACTATGCAAATGCGTTTAAATTCCAGCGTGTATGGATTGCATACAGACCCATTTTGTCCGGATAAATGCTTGCGATCCTAGCTCCTACATAATATGCAAGGCAAACTTGAGTCCGAGTAACCCGGAGGACGATCGTGCGGCGGCGATCAAAGTCGTGGGAACGTTCAAGCGGCATATTGGAGGGCATGAGTGGGCGGGTTAAATAGACAACGCATTACCCACCGTTTGAACGGGCACAACTGGTTGTGATTCTTTACATGAAATGCTCTTGACAACAGATTTCCAGATGTGAAACTGCTCTGAGCAACAACTGCCTTATAGTACGTGCAGATTGCGCACATCGGGCACTTCTTTGGTCGGGGAACAGGTGGAAGGGGGTATGGGGTTCAGAACAAGTGATAGACTTCGACCACGGCCAGTAATTTAATTCTATTTGGATTGGATATACCGCCTAAATGGCTCTGGAATCTTTTTCGATTGCAACACGGCCAGCATGTATCTTTACAGGTTGTTAACATGTTAACCCTCACTTGTACGATATGCGCCACAGTTTCAATGGGAATTTGTCTGAGATCCAAGAGCTGTGCAAAGTTTCATCGATATTATCGATCTATATTATATGTTATCTCCAATCTCAACGCTCACATTTCCATCCATCCACCAGGCTTCAAAATACAACAGAAGATGTCACACCAGAAGCTTTCCAGCGACGAATTGAAGAGCATCTTGCAGTTCATCACCACTGTCGCCCGTAAAGCCGGCGATTTGATACTTGAAGGATCGGAAGCGATCCAAACAACATCGTCTCAAGAAACGGGCGTCAACGAGAAGAAGAATTCGGTAGACTTGGTCACGGAGTATGATGTCCGCGTCGAAGAGCTTATCCAACGCGAGCTCAAAGAGAAGTACCCTAATTTCAAGTTGTATGTGCTGCTTCATTTTGTTTGGCTGTTTAAGATTGGTTTGACTCTTCGTCACGTCCACCCAAACTCATTCCGACATGTAGCATTGGAGAAGAGTCGTACTCCGCTGGAAAGCGCGACCCACTCACCGATGAGCCAACCTTCTGCGTCGATCCTATCGGTTAGTGAAACAATGTCCGAGATGTATACGAAGTGCTACGACCCAATTGACCTCTTGTCTAGACGGGACAACCAATTTCGTTCATGGAATCCCTTGGGTATGCGTGTCGATGGGTCTGATCTATGAACGAAGGCCAGTTATTGGCTTGATCTACAACCCTTTCCTCAACCACCTAGTACGCCGACAATCTCTTTGTTCAGCGTGCCCTGTTGATCCTTTCTTTCAGTATACCGGAATCAAGGGACAAGGCGCGCATCTAAGCCGCAATAATGGTGAACCCAGGAAGCTGCCACTGTCCTCTCTTCCAAAACCCCTCCTTTCTCTCAATGGGGCAGTTATTGGTACGCCATACATATCAGTACAGGGGATGCCTCTAACTTGAACAAATTAGCTGTCGAATGGGGCTCAGATAGAAACGCGGCAAGCATCGACGCGAAAAGTCTCTCCTTCTCGCGTTTGGCTGGTGATCCGGAGAAAGGCGTCGCGCTCGGCAAGATGGCACACTCGCTGAGATCGCTCGGTAGCGGTGCACTGAACTGTGCTCTAGTCGCTCAAGGGGCCGTCGATATCTATTGGTAAGTCTAGTTGTTTTTTTAGTTGAGCTCTGTTCTAACTCGACTGACTTGTGTACGTTTTGTAGGGAAATCGGCTCGTGGCCTTGGGACGTATGCGCTGGAATCGTTCTCGTTCAGGAAGCTGGTGGTGTTGTCACTGGATCGCACCGGACTTTGGAATCGACCATCAGCACTGACCAGTTTGGAGACGTAACTGAGGCAGTTCTCACTGGGCGGAAGTATCTGCTTATTCGCGGAATCAGTGATTCACAGGTGAGTCTCGTTTCGATAATTCCCTAGGAATGATGGTCTAATTCACATTGTAGGGTGAGGCTGGGAAAGATATACAGAAGAGGTTATTGAAAGAATTCTACGAGACGGTCGTTGACGTAGCCCCGCAATACACTTGAGCTTGAAAGCTTCGATCTTTGTATCAGCGATATAAATGTAACACCATCCAATATCGAAGGGGCGCTAGCATAGTTTGCCACGCAGGGCTGCAGGAAACCAGAAGTTGAAGAGTGGTAGAGTGAATCTAAGCTGGGCCGATTCATTCTCAAAGGTGGGAACATGACATTCACATCTTATCTTATCTCGAGCTGTTCGCTAGGTGCTGCAAACTGAATGGCCGCCAGTGGTTGAACTCGAACTTCCACCCACTGACCTATACGATATAGTTATTACGTGCATTCCAGAGGGCACGGATAGGTGTGGGCGTACGAATGGGCACAAGCGATCTTCCAACGTACAAAAATCTCAGTGTCCGATTCAGATGTACTGTCCACGGTAGCCGGCCAGAAGACAATATCTAAGTTATTCTCGCTTTTACAATTACAGTCGGAGAAAACGCACGCCCAGCCTACAGCCCACTATACCACAGGACTCCCGGAGAGCTTACTCTGCATCATTATTGCGGCTTCCAAAGAGCTTAGTTGTAATCGGCTCCTCTTGCTCAGGAACCTTGGCACCGAAGGGCAGTATGGACGACTAAAAGCTACTCAAACACATACCTCCTGGATTACATATATCTTGGGCGCTGATGTCAGGTATGTAACGTCGCTTCTACTTCTCTGTTGCAATAATTCTGATTTATGACTGCAACAGCAGGGTCTAGGGCATAGTAGGTGATGCCTCCGCACCGGCGTTGTGCTAAGCGACATGCCATGACCCGCCTTATGCTCGTTCGACGCGCTTTTCGGAACCAGCACTTGCCCGCAATGCTCGGAGACCGTCAGATTCCATGCGGTAAAGAATCCACGTTGTCTGTCTACGCGTTCATATGGTTGGGCGCCAGCGCTGGAGTTGCGTACGTTAGCGCCGCTCGGATATTGGGGAAGTAACGAATGAGGCCTGATCATCATGGCATCTTGCTCATGCTATCGGAAGTTTCCTGTTCTGTTATTCGCGGTCGTAGAGATGGTCCCCCCGGATATGCAGTGAGTCAAATAACAACCCCCGTAGAGGGGATTCAATGATAATCTAGACGATAAGTGCGGACGTGCTTTTGTCGTGCATATAAGCACCAGAAGCCAATAACCTCACAACTCCTATCCGCCAACATACACCCCTCCTTTATCCAACATTCCGCCGTGAAACTGACCATCCTTGCATTGGTGACCCTTGCGCTGTCGCCCGATGATGTTGCAGGCCAGGCCACTGCGGATGAACCAATTCCACCTGCGCCCTCTGCTACTATGCCGTGAGCTGAAACGATCCTGGGCAGAGAATTACATGGACTATTCATCGGACGTATGCATCAACCACTTTACGTGGGGACAGATTGGCAAGATGTGGGCTGCTCTCGCTGCCTGGAGGGGCATCTGAGCTCGATGATGAGTAAATATATCTTCGGGTCTAATTAGTTAGCAAATTTCTCATATACAGTTGAATTTCTCATAATGCATAACGTTGGGCCGGCCAATAGCCTTATGCATTATGACAATTATTCAGTACGAGAAGTGTGAGAAAATATATATATATTAGGTAATTACAGAATTTAGGCCCCTTTGGCCGGGAAGAACTGGTCGAGAACGGTCTGCTTCGCATTTTTGAGCATATCGCTTCGAAGGTGTGCCCTGAAGCGACGGAGATGAGTAGTCAGAGCAGAAAACTGCTCCATGTCTGCCCCAAGCTAATGACAAGTTTCTCCATCGTTGCGCATAAGTCCAATGCTGCCTGACCTGTAGGTAACGCTTCGTCTTCGCTGTCTGATTCGTCTGACTCGACGGAAATGGATGCTTGGTTCTCGGAGGTGATCTGGTCGACAATTGCGGCCTCAACGGCCTGGTCCGTTAGGCAGTCGCTGAAAGGGCATTGTAAAGAAAAATTAGACACAAATTAGAATCGGTGTGAATGGGTCAGGTACTGCTGCGACATGTTCCTCAATCCTTTCTATACCCCAAAGCCTCATGCTCAACTTGCGTTGGGCTGTACACCTCATGTATTCATAAAACGGAGAAAATCAAGGGATAATGATCAAATACCACTCATTTCATTGGGGATTTCGCGATGGTTTTTAAAAATTTGCCGAACATCAGGTGTCCCATCCCGCCTAGCCCATATCTCATAATGCATATTTTGACTGAAATCCTTATGCATTATGCAATATACCAAAACTAGGGTGTTGCCCCGCGT